>OVBA01006510.1:0-16793 GCA_900406435.1 Lepidium aucheri
GACAAATATGAGATTCCTCATCTACGCGATCTATGCAGAGACTCACTTTATATATCTCTTAACCCTTCCAATGCTCTTCAAATACTTGAGCTTGCTGAAATCCCTTTTGACAGAATCCTCACTGATGCTGCCTTGCTTGTTATCAAAAACAATAAGCTTAAGATTTTTACCTCTACTGAGTTCAAAGCTTTCGCTGAGAATCACCCAAATCTTATGGTCGAGATTGCTCAGGCTATTTCTTATAGTTGTTATTGTGCTTCTTGTGGTCTCTATGTTTAATACTTCGGTTATTGATTGAATATATAAGCCACTATTTTGTTTTGAATTGTTTCATCAATACAATTCAGTTTCATAAAATTTCAAACTTATTACTCATGTGTTATTACTATAAAATATTAATTTTCTTTAGCTTTACACACTACAATAAATATTGCGTTTTTCGAAGACAAATCCCTTCGGTTTCTCTCAGAATATAGTCATAACCGACGGAAACCGACGGGAAATGATTGTTATTGTAACTTTGTCAAAAATGACAGACCTGTCGGATTCCGTCAGTTGAACTGACGGCAGCCGATGGCGCAGCCGTGGGATACGCACCGTCAGTTACCATGGGAAATGGAGTCGTTGGTTTTGGTAGGAATGATTTTGTCGATGTCGGTCGGAGTCCTTCGGTCAGAAGCCGTCACTCGAGGTGTCATCGATAGCTGTTAGCACGGGACCTTCAATTTGTCCATCGCAGGAAGGTCTGCTGCTTACCATCGGAAACGTTTATGACAGTAACCAATGAGATTTATTATTATTTTTTAAAAGTAATTCTCTTATTTTTTTTGTAATTAATATTAAAACAGTTAACTAATTTTTTTAAGAAAAAATTATTATAATTTGTTTATATACAAAATTATTGTTCGGTCTAAAACTACATTCCTGGGTTCTGGGTCAGAGTATCCGCGAAAGTTACAGGAGTGCTGAACATCTGTAAAAGCTAAGCAATCTAAGCTTCACTCATAACTTGCCTTTCCTGAGTCTCGTGGAGTGCGGCTTGTGTTTGCTGAATGGTTTGCTCCATGTGCACATGGTTTGCCCGGAGCTCCACCAACTCATGTCGCTCCTGCTAACTTAGACCCAAGCCCTAACTCAGGTTAATTCCTGCTGGCAATCCATCAGCGGTAACGAGCTTCCCGAGTCTTAGTCGTCGTACCTTATTGCAAGGACAAAAAAAAGATTCTTAGAAGTTTTTAATTTTGCAAAAAATATAACTTTTTTTTAGTTGGATTAAATAAATACTTCAACGGTGATCTTGTTGATACCATCCCTAGAAAGCTGAATAGAAGGCGCGGCTCCGTCCTGAGAACGTTGGGTCTGTAGTTTTTGGTCCTCTGTTCTACTCTCTCCACCACCTCCAACACGTTCGGGTTCTCGATCCGCCCGGACTTTTTACCGGTGTGACAACCCTTCATAAGGTTGAGCCAATCTGGAACACAATCATTCTTAACAGTCTACAAAAACAAAAATATAGTTTAGAGTATAATCGAGAAGAAATGTACATTTAAAATTTAAAATTACCATTTCTCACTCAACGCGCTTAAAAGTATGGCAGTCAGCGTTGAGCGTACCCGGAGCCTTCACTAACACGTCCTTACCACATCGATGGTTCTTCTTGTTCCGCTCAGATATCTTCTTCGAGGCTGATGAGTTCCAACACTTTGTTGTTTTTAGTGAATAGTGATCTACTGTGCCTATATTGATGATCCAATAGAAGAAAACATTAATGATAATCAAATTATGAAGTCCTCCGACCATGCTACAGTGCTATCTTGACAGTGATGACACACTAATATACCATGCGTGGACCAACCTGATAGCATGCCATAAACTAGAAAATCGCTAATAATCCACATCAACACCGCCTTCATATGGAAATTTTGAGCAGTAGAAACATCATACACAGTAGTGCCACTTTTCCATAGCTCATTTAATTCTTGTATTAGCGGCTGTAAAAATACATCCAGTGATCTACGAGGATGATCGGGCCCTAGTATTAGAACCGTTAAAAATAAGAATTGTGACTTCATACACAATACTGGTGGCAGATAATAGGGTGTGACAATCACCGGCCAAACTGAGTACGGTTGCCCGTGTTTCCCAAAAGGATTAAACCCATCTATTGAAAGCCCAAGATATACATTCCTTGTTTCCATGGCAAACTCGGGATATACGGATTGGAAATGTTTCCATGCTTTTGCGTCGAAAGGGTGGGTAATCTCACCAGCTGAATCATGTTTAGCATGCCATCTCATTGGGCCTGCTGTGCGATCAGACTGATATAGCCTCTTAAGCCTATCTACTAATGGCAAATACCACGTTCTCTTGTATGAGACTCGAGTCCTCCCACCAGTATCTTGGAATCGAAGATTCTGACAAAAACAACAATGGATCGCGTTTGAATCCTTTCCCCAGATGATCATACAATTGTCTTCACGAACATTTATCATCTGATAAGGTAATCCTAGGCCGATGGCCAATCTCCGGATTTCGTTGTACGATGACGCGTATGTGTTATTACGTGGAAGAATTCTCTTGACATGACTATCCAACCTATCTACACAGCTCTCCGATAAATTGTAATCTGTTTTAATATTCATCATTTCAGATGCTGTTGACAATAGTGACACATCTTCGCTGCAACCAAAATATATCGGTTTCTTCGCTGCATCTAACATATTAAAAAAATTATGTGCAGTGACATTTGGTTCTTCACCCCTATTTAGCCTTAGTGAATATCGGAACATCCTCACTAAATGCATCGTTAACCATTTGGAATGTCCCATCATTGTTTTCCATTGGGACTGTTGTTTCACCAATGTTAAAACCTCTTTCATTTCCGTCAATTGCCGTCGAAACCCTACCCGACGGACTTTGACAGGTCCTGTTTTATTCATTTAAAAAAGAAAACATAATTAAAATTACCTCTCCGTCGGTTTTCATTGGATACAGAACTGACGGAACGTAAATTCTGGTAGTTAAAAAAATATTAAATGTATATTTAATTATCCCTCGGTTGCAATCGATTCAAAACCGACGACAACCTACAAACAGTTACACTCCGTCGGACTCTGTCGATTTCTTAACCGACAGACTATTTTTTCGATGGAAATCGACATGCTTCCAACTGTTGACGAAGGTCTTAATGCTGCTCTGGATGGGGTTAACACTCGTCCTTTTGTAGAGTCTCCTAGGGTGACTCGATCCTCGGCGGCTTTGTCGAGAGACATAGTTGTAGTCCCTTCTTCTTCAGGTCGTGAGACCTCACGGCCTTCGAAAAGGTCGAGGGTGGAGCTCCGTCCATCCTCTTCACCTAGTGTGGTTACTCGACATGGCGCTTCTTCTTCTTCTCGTAGGAGGGGTAAGGGAATTCCCGACTTCCCCTTTTGTCACAATCATGTCGACCAAAGGTTGATTTTGGAGTTTCGCTCAGAGTGTGCTGACCTAATGCGTCATATTAGGACGACACTTGAGTCACCTCCTGCTCCCGATCAGATGGAGAAACAAGAGGAAAACGAGGAGGTTTCTATTTTGCTGTTCTGGGTAAGCATTTCTCGGAGTTCATCGAAGTGTTTACTTTTGGTTCTTTTCCCTTTGAATAACAAAACTTTCTTCTTGCAGTTCATTTCTTGCCTAAACGGCATCATGCTCCAAAGAGAGCGGGCTTGTGCAATCCGGATGGCAGTTCCCGGAGGAGTTGAACTCCTTATGGTCGTGCTGCTCGAGATTTGATTGAGACAATAGAGGCTCGGTCTCAGATATCTGTTGTTGAGGAGGAAGTCACTCGCCTAAAAGACGAGTTGAATGTGGATAGGGAGAATGTTTTGCGTTTGGCTGAGCAGAACGCTACTTTAACGGAGGAGTTAAAGTGCGCTGAGTCCGACCGTGGAGAGGCCTTTAAGTCCAGCAAGAAGGCGAATGATAAGCTTGAAGGGTTGTGGTCCGAGTTGGACTGTATAAAAGAGAGTTTCGATTCTCGTCTTCTTCAACTCGTCAAAGACGAGAAGAAAAAGATATACGGTGACCTCGATGCCTAACTACTCGAGCGTTTCGACTGGATTAGCGCTCACTTCCGTGATTTGGGCGCAAATCTGGAAGATCGACTGTCATACGCCCAATATGTTGGGTCCATGAATGTTCTCCAACGGCTCTCCAGTCGCGGTGTGGAAATCTCGGCAGCTGTGTCCGAGTTCGTGGCTACCAAGTTAAAAGAGTTCAAGGAGATCGTCAGTCAGGAAAGATTGACTCCTTTACATCCCGGGGAATTGGTCGTCCCAGTATTTCAGGTCGGGGAGACATCCAAGAGCAATGATCAGACCAAAGATTGATCTATCTCTTTTTTGTCTGAATTTTTGCAGGTTTTTCTCCCTGGATTTCTCATTGTCGCGGATCATGTCTTTTCTTGAGAGTTTGGATGTTGTGGTTTTGTTGAAGTGGTCTCTTACATTATGCAGAGTGGAATGTATTAAACTCTAAAACCCAAGTTTGGAAAGTTTATCAAAGTATTATTCAGAAATATTCTCTATCTTCTTCCGCCGTCTTATCTCATTTCTTCCTCTCTAATCTTTTTATTTCTTCTACTTCTCCCTCTTCTTCTCCCTCTACTTCTTCTTACTATTCCTCCGTTCTCTCAGTTAACAGGAGTTAACATTTCTCAACTTCAAGGAAAAGTTGGATCACTCTTCCCTGACATTACAAGCTCCAACCTCTCCTTAGGAAGAGCTTCCAGATCTACATGCAGAACATACAGATTTTATGCAAAGTCCTCATCACCATATGACTATCATCTTTCTTTCTCGAGGCTAGATAAGCTAATTTGTGAACCTCTGGAGAATTCAAAATCCCTATAGAGATCAAAGACATTTCCAACTTTGCTTTTACAAAGTATTCATTTAATTCTTCAGAGACATTATCAAAAGGCAATGGTTCTTCCACATAATAGCTGTCTCTGATTAACACCAGATTCTTGTACACTATGTTTTCCATAAAACCCATTTTCCAATCCAAACATTGAAACTGATTCAACCAAATGCAGATATTTTCAGACAAGATATGCAAACTTTTATCTTCAACCCCCGAACCAGCATCAAAGTCTTGACCTTTCGTACACACACATGACCATATTTATTTGAAATAAAAGGGTCTACAGTATTACCACAAATTTCATAACCCCGAGTCTTCGGAACCCGAGAAAAACAAGAAAGATTCAAAATTGCTGCAAAATGCACACTCTGAAGAGCAAAAACGACCAAGAAATCTACTTCTATTAAAGTGGAGGTAATATTTTCCTAAACACCCTACAAGTTTAAAATTTTTTAACAAACCCTTTCAAAATTCTTTATTAACATAATGAACACTCATGTTTAATAACAAGAAAAAAAAAGTTAACAGAACGTGGAACAATTAAAAGTTCCTAAATTATAGGAGCAACTACACAACCCACTACGTCTCAACTTTGAAATAACTGAAGCTTCTCTTTCACCGAAAATCTTCTCTGTACCTATAAATACTTCTCGCCACATATTCATCATTTTTGATTTGCAAAATTTTAAAATGGCGGAAAGGATACAAAGTTTGCCTGACATAAGTGTAAACCAATCTTCTCATTCATCTTCTGAATTTGCTCTGTTCAATATTTTAAAACCATGGAATCCGTCTTGGAAAGTAAAGGTTAAGATTCTTCATATTTGGAAGCTACATAGGGAAAACGTCGGCGAATCCTTAGAGATGATTCTAGCTGATGAAACTGTGAGTGCAATCCTTTATATTTAACAACTATTTTTCATTTACAATTGCATTGCAGATTACTTTTCTTACAGGGTTTGTGTTTTATGTTTGTCTCAGGGATCAAAAATAGGAGCTGTAGTCCGTAAAGATCATGTCAAAAAATTCGAAAACATTATGACTTTTGGGAAGTGGATGATCATAAAAAAATTCAATCTAACCAAAGATTTCACCCAGTACAAATCATCTACGCTTGAGTACAAGATTTGTTTCAACTACATGACCACAGTCACCAACTGTGATCCAGTCACTGACGATTCGTTCATACAACTCGCTGATTTTGAAAGCATACTGCGTAACCAACTTCCAAGAAATGTTTTGGTTGGTATGTCTTCGATCTTTAAGAATGTTTGTTAAAAAATTGGTTACCAACATTTGTAACTCTGTAAGGCCTTACTATGTTCTCTGTTTCTGCAGACGTTTTTGGCCGTGTATTTGGTGTTAGAGACACCGAGCTTATTGATGTCAAGGGAAAGCCAACGAAGAAACTAGGATTTCATATTAAAAACCATCAGTTACTTATATTCACATTTTTTATATGTTTAAATTACTCAGCATTCATGCTCGTCGGACTAAAATCTCTTACGTAATATGAAGGGGATCTGTACTGGAATGCACATTATGGGGCAATTATGCTGAAATCATTGAAACTGCTCAACAAAAGTATAATAATGTTGGCTTTTTCTGTTTGATAAGGTTTGGTAAGATCAATGTGTGGAAAGGTAAATTCAGTACTGTTATTCTTAGATTACTCTATCACTTTCTTATTACAGGTAAAGGCTTTTTATACCTCCATTTATTTTTTGCGTATTCTCTGCAGATAATATTACCATATGTAATGCTTTTGATGCCTCAATAGTGAGTACAGAAGAATCATATCCTGAGATAAAAGCCTTTAAAGAGATGTATAGTTTTAACTTCATATTTTCAGACATTCTTATTCATTTTTTTTGTCTTCTATTTTATCCGGCTAACATCATGTTGTTGCAGTTTCCCAGAAGAAACTATATGCATTACCCCACTTGGATCAAGTTCAAAATGTCGAGAACCTTCATCTATCAGCGTGGAATTAAGCAATCAATTCCCTATGCAAGCTTTGTTTGAGGTTTTGCAGATGAATGAGGTCAGTATTTTTGTCCATATATTTGAGTACAACAAAAGTTTGCTTCATCTTTTAAACATATAATTGACATCCAAGGTTACTGAAAAAACAGGTTGGCAAATACAGAGTCAGTGTTACTATCTTTGGAATCGACACTGATCAAGGATGGTACTATTTTGGATGCAAGCAATGCAACCGAAAAGTTTTTAAAGAGCCTGTTTTGGATTCCACTGCAGACATGGCTTCAACATCTCCCAAATTTTTCTGTGAAAATTGCAAGGGTTATTGTAAATCCGTTGCTGTGAGGTAGACAATTTACTCTCTTATAATACAACAAAAGCGGTGCTAACATTTAATTCATCTATCTGAAGGTACAAACTCCATTTAAATATAATGGATCGAACAGGGGAGAGTAAATGTGTGTTGTTCGCTTCTTTTGGTCTCCAGGTTATTGGAGAGACGGCTGAATCTCTTCTACAAGGAAGATTTCAAGAGGTGACTTTATGCTCATTTAGTTGTACTTCACATTTCTTAGAGATTACTATCTAATTTGTTCTACTCCTTTTAAATATTCCAGATTGTTGACCCAAACATATTACCTGATGCAATCAATGATATTGTTGGAAAGCAGTTTCAATTCTTATTATCTGTTGAGTCGAAAAACATTTCAAAGCTCGAGGATACATTCAGGGTTTGTAAAGTCTGGTCAGACAATGAAGTAGTGGACCAAGTCTGTAAAGTGGAAGACAAACTGCTACCAAAGAAAGAAGAGCAGGTAAGTTGTTTCGATGACATTTTTGTATTTCATTATTCTAAAATTTCTATTGTTAACGATCTCACATTTCATATATAACCTCTTTATTTACAAACAGACTGTGCTAATGGTTTCAAATACTAAAGAAGCTTCTGATAGTACAAACTCTTCGAACTCTACACCGTTGTCTAAGCGTAAAGAATGCACTGAAAGTGTGACAGCAGAAGACATATTACAGTCAGCGAGAAAAAGCGATGTAACTTTTGCTACTGATTTGGAAGTTGGTGATGGCAATTTAACTGATGTTGTGATCGAGTACCATGATGCTTCAGGAACGACTGGAAAAGTATGTGCGAAGGGCAATGCTAATTTGAGTTCTCAGAACAAGAAAGTCAAGTTTGATCCGAAGAAAGTTAAACAAGAGAAAATGGAGAAGTAAACGGAGCTTTCATGAACTCTTTCAATTAGTTGTTTCTCATTTCAATCTTTGTAAGACAACACTATCTATGATTTAGTTATTCAGTTTACTGCATTGTTCTATAGCTTTTCTTCTCAATTAAATTTAAAAACAATGTTTTTGTTTGTGGTTATTTTAGCTTTTTCCTGATTTCCTTTGCAAGCTATTGTATGTTATAATTTATCTTATGTTTCACCTAACAAATGTCCATATTACTCTGTTTTAATACATTTGATGCACAACCTATTTTTTCAAATTTTGTCAATAGTAATGTCTGGTTTCCATAACCTAAGAGTTTGACATTAGTGACAATGTGTTAGAATTTACAGAAAACCGCTTACTGCATTTTATAATTGTTTAAACAATCCTAACTTCTATATCTTTTGCAGTTTATTAGCGATCTCAAAATTTTGATAACTGCAAAGAAGTTTTTGTTTTAAAAAAAACTGTAAAGCGACCCCATAACCCCATAATCGTGTGTTTTTTTGTGATTACCAATTGCTTATATTGTGTTATGATTATGTATAGATGGAGGATAAATTAGTTTGTGGGGTTATGTGGTTATTTTATTTGTTTTTATTTAACATGAACTATTACACGCACAAGAAATGCAGTAACTATGGTTTGTAGATGTCAGTTTTAAAAGTTGCTTTGCTTATACATTTACTATGAAGAAGTAAAATGTGTTTTTTTCAGAATTATTTAACTTGTTCTGATGTGTACAAAACTTAAATTTAAACCGCCAAAACCGTTCGTGTTCCCCACTTTTGTCTTATTTAACTTCTGTCTTCATCACTTAAGTTTCCCAACACAAATTCTCTCTAACTCTCTCTGTTTTTTTCCTGTTTTCATTCTCTCAAAACTTGTCTGACTTAAGCTTTTTTTCCTTCAAAACAATTGTCGAACACCATGAAACGAAAGTCAGTTGCTGAAGAATCGATCCTTTTCTCCTTGACTGATGATCTTCTCCACAAAATCGTCCATCTAAGTGGCCAAACTTCATTGTCATCTTTCTTAATTTTCGTCAAACATGCAAAAAGGTGAAAGCAATATGTGATGATCCTTCCATTCTCTCCTCCCTTTCACTCAAAGATATCAGATTTGTTCCATACTGGCCAGAACTTGAGCAGGCTACTAAGAGGTACACAAAATTGTGCGAATATCAGAATCCTGAAGCATTATATCGATTAGGTGTTTCTTACTTTTTTTTTGAAGAAAAACGGGATTTGGGGCTTTATTTACTACGTGATTCTTCTAGGGTTGATCATTGTTTCTGAAAGTTTTTATTGGGAATCCTGTTACTACATATTGGCGGGATAGGGAGAGAAGAAGGGATTGAACTTTTATTGTGTCATATTAAACCATTACTGTCAACTACACTCCAAGTTATCTTTGATTTCATTTATGCTTTGGATGAGATTCTCTGGGGTTAATGCTCACATGTGATACATGATTTGAAGACAAAATTTGTACCTGCACTTTGTGTTTGTGACGGGAAGACAAAGAATTTCTTTGATGCTGACAATGTGTGGCTTGATTTTGGTGGGAAGACTGATATAAAGACAGATGCAATGTGTCATCCATGTTTCTGGAATTGTATTGTTAGAGCTTTATTACGTGGTTGGGATTTTAATGGTCTTATAGAGCTATGAATGTTTTCCATTTTGTATATTTCTTTTTCTAAGTTTCTGTACTCTGTATTGACAAGTATCTTTTTATTATGTTTCTCTTATCTAAATCCAGATTATCTATGTCAGTAATTTGCAATGTTTAATACTATAAATCAGATTTATATAACATTGAACATGGATAGTTCTAATGATGTAAGAGTTTAAGTCTGATTGATATGGAAATGATAATATAAACTTAGATTGATATAACAATTAGTCAAAAAGAAAGATATTCTTAGACAGTTGTTTTTACAAAGGCGACATAAGTAAACTCAGATTGGTATACACATTGTATAATTTACAATACAAACAAAAAACAAATCTTTGAATTGGTGAGGAAAATGTAAAACATGTTTTTCTTATGCAGATATGCAGAGTTGGTTTGCAGTAGTCTTACACCTTGCTTAGTACTATTAATATTTGTTTGTTTTTTCTATTCTAAAACCAAAATTGCCGTTTTATTTGTGCATCTGGAATTGGTAACTTCGCCATTTTCTTGCATGTTTCATCCTTTTTTGTTATCTGGTTTATTAGTTTAACACAAATATACATTTAAAATAGTTAAACTGTTTCATACACGTTACCACTAACGTGATCCAGTTTGCATATTTGCTTCTTTTTAGGTAATTTATAACTGCTAAATTCTCAGTTAATTTTTGTCTTTAAAAATCTCATTTTCTCTTCTTTTCATTTTTTACAACAATGCTATCTAAACGTATTTATCCAGCTAAAGGTTTACATTTTCTCTGTAACTTTTCCTCTGCTATAATGCCTACCTTCAAAATTGAAACCGAGTCTTACATTGTTGAAAATCCAGAGTCTGCTATCATTATTTATTCTCCACCATCTCACCAACCTGCTCCTCTTGGAGATCATTATCCCTCGCCAGACGTTGTTGTGTTGTCTGATGATGAGGACAAAACTTTCCTCACATTCCCTACATATGAGAAAACGATCGCATCACGTCTTCTGCGTCGTAAGCGTGTCTTCGAGTCGCCTATTGATGATTCTCGCAAATTCAAGACTCCGAAAAATATGCAAGCGTCCTCTTCTTCTCACAAGACTTATGATGCTTCAACATTCCGTTCTCATCATGCTTTCTCACGGTATCGGGTAATTCTGACTAAGACTTTTATTGAAGAGAAAACAATTAACTCAATTCGCAGTAGTACTATAAGGTCTTGGATTCAGGAATCAGGTTTAATGCCTACCATTAAACTTGCATTACCTTTTCAACATTCAATTGTGAGAGAGTTTTGAGCTAACTTCCCCATCGAAAAGGGTAACATCGTTGTTCTCAATGTGTTTGTTAGAGGACATACGTATGAGTTTTCTGCGGAGAAAATCAATGCGTTGTTCGGCATACCTGATGTCAATGAAGATGCAGAACCAACTTGGTTGTCACAAGTTCCAGATGATTACTTCGCAATGGTGTTCTCAGATTACTAAAAAGCAGATCTTCAAAATATGACACCAGCTGCAGATTTTACACCTGACCATAAGGAGCTGTACCAGTTTGTTTGTAAGAATTGGTTGCCAACTTTGAATGAGGGCTATGTTTCTCGCAAAAGGGTTTTGATTATGTTTAACATCATCAATAAAAACAGAATCAACCTTGGGAAAATTATGTTTAATCTCATTAAGCGTCGAGCTTCTCAACTTGGCACAAAGTTCTGTCTCCCTTATCCTGTCATGATTTTCAGCTTACTTAATGCACAGAAGCCACTATCAGCTGCTACTGTTGGTGTGACTACTTCAAATAGGAAACCAGGTCGACCTCCTAAGAAATCAACTCCTTCTGTTTCTGATGCGCAGCTTAGAAATGTTGTTGCAGAACTTGGAAAATACAAGCAAGTGGTTGATGATATTTTCAAACTCCTCAATAGTGTTAAACCGTCAGGTTAGTATAGTTTTTCTCATGTTGAGGTTTGTTTTGGATGTAAGGTATAGTAAGTTATGTTTTTTTGCAGGTAGTCATTCTGCTTCAGATGATGAATAAGAAATCTAGAGTGGAGAGAAATAGATGTTGATATGAAGATACAACCCTTCGTCAACTAATATCATCTGTTATTTGTTTCTAAAAGTTTGTTCTTTCATTTTAAGTTCCTTTTTAGCTTTGTCTTTAATTTATGTTCTTCTTCTGGTTTTAACGGAACATCGTGTATTGGTTTGTGCTTCAATGTTTCTTATATTAAGTATTCTCTGTTTCAATTGTTTCCCTCTTTCACTTGGTTACTTAAATTTTCTTATTGGATGTCATAACTTTTTACCAAACCAAATAATTGGACCTCACTATCTCTAGTAATTGCGGTCAACGAAACATTTACCTCTGTCAAATTTACCAATTTTTTAGACTTTAGTGTGTTCAAAAGATAATTGTAATGACTCCCTTTTCTTTAATTCTACAAGCATGCTTATTTGGTTGTTGTAGGACGACGTCTACGATAATATTATGATAACATAATGTTTTCCTTCTACAATTATTTTAATTTCCAATTTGGTTTGTTACATATCATTTTACAACTTCAATATCTTCCTATACGATACTCTTCATTTTGGTTATATCGTAAACTAATCCAAAAGGTAAACCTACAACACCATCATCCGTTATCTTTAAAACCCACTAACTCTGTTTACAAATAACATGTCCAATTTTCAATAACTAACACGTTGTTAGACAAATTTCAAAAATCATAACTTTCCACTCAGTTGTGTTCACTTTACTTTCAACAGAAGTTATTTTGTTTTGTAAAATCCAAAAACGTCTTCACCATTCTTCTACACGCTTCTCTGTAATATTCAACACAAAGGTTTTTCTTCTTAATTGTTGCAATTTCCTATATGTTGTGTTACATTCCATATCAAGTAACCATAAAACTCAAACAGATATCTTACGCCCAACCATATATTATTGACTAAACATACTATTTTTTCTCTAATTTAATGTGTAGTTCTTCCATTGCACCTGCAGAAGTAGATGAAGGCATGGCTTCAGACTCTGAGTCTTATTACTCCGATTACGAGGATACTGAAGAAGGTTTCTGTTTAAGGATTAGTGTTACACCAACCTATACTTAACTACGGATTGCTTTCCTAACTCTTACCATATCTTGCAGACACTGACTTTTCAAATGGAGATATCGTATACGATTGTTCTTCTGAAGATTATGATTCCAATGACGAGTTAGAAGCAGCAGAACAAGGTAAGCACGAGGATTCTGTGTCACCACAGGATTTAAGGGATGCTCAGCATGGGTATGACATACTTCTGCAAATAGAGCAAACTATACAAAAAGTTCTAGGGCCTGCATATAACAAAAAAAAGCAACAACATAAAGCATCATCATCAAATACAGAGCAAAAGAAAAACATTTCCCCATTACCAGGTTCTATAATACACCTAAACAGATTTCAAGGTGTTGTAAAATTTGAAATTGTATCTAATGGATTATTAACAATTGTAGGTTACATTGATCATGGTGATCCCACATACAGTTGTGAATTCTGTGGTGATTTGTTCTGGTATGCACAACGAATTAACAAAAGAAGAAGAACTAATTGTCCAATTTACACTGGTTATTGTATGCAAGGCCAAGTTAAATTGCCATTGCTGCGTGATTCCCCAGACCTGTTATGGATTTTGTGTACAAATGATGATGAACTATCAAAGCATTTCAGAGAAAACATAAGGGCTTACAATATGCTCTTTGCATTTACATCAATTGGTGGAAAAGTAGACATGTCAGCACAGAAAGGTCGTGGTCCACAAATGTTTGCTTTGCAAGGACAAAACTACCATTTAATGGGTTCATTAAAACCAAAACCTGGTGACTCTGCTAAATTCGGTCAGCTGTACATTGTTGACACTCTAAATGAAATAGAGAATAGACTACGAATTATGAGGTTAGTTTGTAGATGTGTTTTACATTTAGAAAAATTTGTATTTTGTGAACACTCCTCATACTTTAATTGTTTTCCAGCAAAGGCGCTAAGGATACAAAACAAATAAAAGAGAAATGTTTCGGAAGGAGATTATAGGAATGATTATAAAGTTGTTAGATGACATTAGTCCACATGTGAAAGCGTTCCGGTGTGCAAGAGATAGGTTTGATATAGAAAAAGCAGAGGGATTACAGATGAGGATCATATCTAACCGGGAAAAAGATGGAAGGTTATACTGTGAACCAACAGTAGCTGAGGTTGCAGCCTTAATTCCTGGTGATTTTCAGCAGAATATGGCTAAGTGTGACATTATTCTCGAAGAAAAGTCTGGGAAGCTTATACGGATAAACAAACTTCATCCATCTTATCTGGCTTTCCAGTATCCTGTTGCATTTCCAAGGGGTGAGGATTGTTTCAGACCTGGGATTTCAAAGGAGAAGAGAGCAAATAGGGGTGAGAAGACCAATAAAAATATCAGTATGAGGCAGTGGTTTGCGTTCAGGTTGCAGGAACGTGCAAAGGAGAAGCATATTTTGCTTAGATCGAAGAGGTTACTTCAGCAGTTTGTTGTAGATGGCTACACAATGATTGAGTCACAGAGACTACGATTTGTTGCACGGAACCAAAAAAAGTTGCGGAGTACTACTATACAGAAGGTTAAAGAAGCTAAAGATGCAGGCAGCTGTGATTTAAGCAATCATGAGAAAAGTGTTGCTATTCCAAAATCATTTACTGGGGGACCAAAGTATATGCGGTCGAATTATTTGGATGCTATGGCCGTTTGTAAAAATTTTGGGTACCCAGATTTGTTCATAACTTTCACTTGCAATCCAAAATGGCCAGAGATTACAAGGTTTGTTGAACAACGTAATTTGAAAGCAGATGATAGACTAGACATCATTTCCAAAATGTTCAAAATCAAACTTGATAGTCTTATGGATGATTTGACAAAGAGTCATATGTTTGGGCNTGTTCTTACAATTGACAGATTGATAGATTAAGCTTTGTTTACTCTATTTATATACCTTATATTGTTGTTTAATTTTTTTTTGACAATTGTTACAGCTATGTACACTGTAGAATTTCAAAAGCGAGGTCTACCACATGCCCATATACTTTTATTCATGGCTCCAGGACATAAAATAGTTAGTTCAGATCAGGTAGATAAGATTATTAGTGCTGAGATACCAGACAAGAATTTAGAACATGATCTTTACGAGGTTGTTAAAGAATTTATGATACATGGGCCATGTGGTTTGGCAAACCCAAAGAATACGTGTATGGTTAAAGGAAAATGTTCAAAGTTTTTCCCAAAGGATTTTGCGGAGCTTACAATGCTTGATAGTGAAGGGTATCCAGTGTATCGAAGAAGGGACAGAGGAAGGTTTGTTGAGAAGAATGGTTGTAAATTTGACAACAGAAGTGTTGTGCCTTATAACAAGAGGCTATCGTTGAAGTATAGAGCGCACATAAATGTGGAATGGTGCAATCAGTCTGCGGCTTGCAAATATCTTTTCAAGTATGTAACAAAAGGTCCTGATCGAGTTACGGTAACATTTGAACCAACTCAACCAAATGCAGAACAGGATAAATCAGAAGCATACAATTGTCGAAATGAAGTTAAAGATTGGTTTGACTGCAGGTATTAATAATTTTTTTAATTTGTAAGTTTCTTACCAATAGAGCAAGTGTTTTTTTCACAAATTATCTATGTTCGTAATTAGCTTTATTTTAAATTTGAAACAGATATGTTTCTGCTTGTGAGGCAACATGGAGAATATACAGTTTTGATATTCATTACCGCTCAACACCTGTTGTTAAGGTGTATTTTCATGAAGAAGGAAAGCAACTTGTTTATTACAAAGAGGATGAGTCAGTAGATGTTGTAATTGGAAAATATGAGTATGGCTTAACTCAGTTTCTTGCATGGTTCAAACTAAATAAGACTGATGAGAGTGCAAGGGATATGTTGTATGAGGAGATTCCTAAGAGGTATACATGGGACCAAAAATTGAAGAAATTTAAAAAGAGAAGAAATAGTAGTTTTGCTTTAGGCAGAATTAACTATGTTCCTAAGAAAATCGAAGAATCCTATTACCTCAGAATGTTATTGGGTCATCGAAGAGGGCCAACATGTTTCAAAGACTTGCGAATGATAGATGGGGTTTTGTTCAAAACATATAGAGATACGTGTTATTTGTTAGGTCTTCTAGAAGATGACAAAGAGTACATTGCAGCCATAGAAGAAGCAAGCTTCATGTGCTCAGGTCGTTATACTCGGCGCTTGTTCGTGAATTTGCTAATATCTGATTCCATGACTTTTCCTGAGGTGGTATGGGAGAATACTTGGAGGTTCTTATGTGAAGATATTGTGTATAAGTTAAAAAAGGATTTTCATGCATCAGGTACCCTTTTTTCTTGAAATAGTTACAAACATTATTACTTTGTATAATAATTTATCTGCATGTATTGTATTAACAGTTTGACTAACGTGCAGTTATATCAATAACTGATGAAGAAAAAAAATCTATGCTCTCCGAGAGATAGATAAACTACTTGCTAGCCATGGTACTTCACTTAGTCGCTATGATAGAATGCCACAACTAGCCGGGGATGTTAGAGTTTCTCAAAATCAGCTTATTTTTGATGAGTGTAATTATAATAAAGCTGAAATGAAGAAATATCTTGACGAATGGTTACCCAAAGCAACAGATGAACAGAAAAATGTTTATGATGGCATACTTGACTCTATTGTTAATGATCGAGGAGGACTATTCTTTGTTTCCGGATTTGGAGGAACAAGGAAGACATTTCTATGGAGATTACTCTCAGCTACACTTAGGGCACAAGGAGATATTGTGCTAAACGTTGCATCAAGTGGAATTGCAGCTCTTTTGTTAGATGGGGGTCGAACTGCTCACTCTCTATTTAAAATTCCTATCAATGTTGATGAGTCTAGCATTTGTTCTGTGACAAGAGGATCTGAGGTTCCTGATTTGTTTATACAAAGTAAGCTCATTATTTGGGACGAAGCTCCAATGA
>OVBA01006511.1:1933-16658 GCA_900406435.1 Lepidium aucheri
GCTGATTGTTAGGTTTGTCTCATGGCCTTTAACCATTCGATCTATACCTTTTTGCTATGGTGGTAGGTGAAGTGGTTAGGCGACTTTTAGTTTCCTCCTATCAGAGATAAAGATCAGATTTCGATCATGATCTGAATGTTTTAGGCTAACTTTCATCCGAATATTCGTCTTATTGACTTCCGGTAGCGGTTTGTTGGTGGTGGCACTCTCCTTTGAGTTCCAACTTTCCGGAGTTAGTCCGTTTCTAATTTCAGAAGTCTACCTAGTTTTAAGCGAGGACGAAGAGAATTGAAGCTTCAGTTCTTAGAGACACTTTTCTTTCGGTTTTAGAATATATTTCTATATTTTCTTTGGTTGTTGTTTCCCTTTTTTGGGCATAGTTTCCGGAGATATTCATGTTTTTTTCCGGCTTTAGTATTCTATCTTTGTATTCCTTAACCGTATCCTACTTTGGTTTTATAAGAATAATCAGTGACAAAAAAAAAATACAGTTGACAACTTGACATAGTCACACACATGGTCTCTAAGTGACTCTTTCATGTATTGTTTATTTACCACCATTTTTCCATGTTTATTTTGCTAAACAAATTTTCTACTTTTTTCTTGCCAACCAAATTTAGTTTTGAAAAGGACTATTCTTAAACATTCTAATTTACATGTGACATTTAATCTAGTAGCAAGTGATAAGTCCAATAAAAGTAAACACATTTGCACATTCAGAGATTAAATTTTACTAGTTACATTATGTAAAAATTTAGTCAATGAGCCGGCCAATTATGACCGACCAATATTGACAAAAAAACATTCTAACTTTGATAAAATTAAAAGAAATTATAAGAGATTTTGTTTGAAATTTATAGTCAGATTAATCTACAAATCCACATCATTTCTTTTGTTTTGTTTTCGTAATTTTCAGTGTAGTCAAAGCTTAGTAAATTTCACTCAATAGAATTTGAAAATTACAACTATATAATAAATAATTTATACTAATCTTTGTTGCTTATGCCTATCAGACAAATAATACAGAATATGTAGATTTTTATACTTTGGCAAAAATAAAAAAATTATACATAGAACGACTCTAGTATAATGTATATTAAATTGATAAAGGATCAAACAACCTATAATTAAATAATAGTGAATCTCAATCACATGTACAAAGTCGTACTTTTGAAAGGGTAGAATGAAAGGGACACTTAAGCCCTGTTGTCTTATTAGTTAATTAGTCCTTCTTGTCTAGTTAGTTAATTAATCCTTGTTGTCTAATTAGTTAATTAACCAATTGTTATAAATATGAATAACTGTTTAATTAACTTTATTTTTTGGTTGCTTTCTTATCTTGTTTCTTCGCTAGATCAATAAAATTGCAATGTTGAATTGGTCAGCGTTTGACCTTCACTACACCACCCCACTTCTAGATTAAACACTGGCCCAATTCTTCCTTATACCAAAGACTTTTCAATACTTTGAAAGTTTTTTTTGTCTTTCCATTAAAAGAAATATACATTTCTGAAAAATATTATAATTATTTATGGTTGGTCATTTGGTCAAATTTTCAAACACTCGAAATCCAAATCCTTTGTATTCCAAACCTACACTCGTCACTTTTACCATAAGCCTATTTAACACTCTTACATTCCTTACATCATTCTTCCATCTAGTATCTTCGTATTAGCATAAGATTCATATATTTTACAATCTTACTCTTTATCTCAATTTACACACTTGATTTTTTTTTTCTTTTCTTTTTCATCATATTTGAAATTTCAGACCAAACTGATTTGCGAAAATAATATATATCAAAAACAAAGTTTACATTTTTAAAAAAATGGAAGCTTGGGAGCAGAAAACATTGCTAAACGAGCTAATTCCGGGACTTGAAGCGGCGAAAAAGCTTCAGGCACGACTCGGACAAGCAGCTTCGTCGTCACTATTTTCATCTCCGGTGGCGGGAGCGGCTGAGACGAACGAGACTTTAATGGCGCAGATACTTTCTTCCTACACAAAATCTTTTGTTCTGCTAAACTGGTCCTCTTCTCCGTCCGTGCAATTTGTTCCGACGCCGGTTCCTGTAGTTCCGGCGGCGAATTCAGGTGGTTTTCCAGGATCTCCGGCGTCAATAAACGGAAGTCCGAGAAGTGAAGAGTTTGTTGATGGAGGAGGTTCTAGCGAGAGTCATCATCATCGTCAAGATTACATTTTGAATTCAAAGAAAAGGTAACAATCAAATTCGAAAATCACTGTTCACGAAATCAAATTAATCTATGACTAATTTGGAAATATGTGAATTATTCAGGAAAATGTTGCCAAAGTGGTCAGAAAAAGTGAAAGTAAGCCCAGAAAGAGGCTTAGAAGGACCTCAAGATGATATGTTTAGCTGGAGAAAATATGGCCAGAAAGACATTTTGGGCGCCAAATTCCCCAGGTAACATCATCACCATCATCAATAATTCATCAATATGATATTAACTGGATTTGATATTTGTGAAATGCAGGAGTTATTACAGATGCACACATCGTGGCACACAAAACTGTTGGGCAACGAAGCAAGTCCAGAGATCGGACGGTGATGCAACGGTTTTCGAAGTGACGTACAGAGGAACACACACTTGTTCGCAGGCGATTATTCCTCCACCACTGCCAGCTTCGCCGGAGAAGAAAGAGAGAACCAGACCTAAACCCACCATTGCTCAAAACCCAAAAGACCTTCTCGAAAATCTCAAAACCAACTTAACGGTTCTAACCGAAGGTCTTGACGATGCTAACGATGTTTTCTCGTTCCCTGACACGCCGCCGTTTTACGCTTACGGTACTATCAATGGAGATTTCGGCCACGTGGAGAGTTCTCCTCCGATCTTTGATGTTGTTGATTGGTTCAATCCAACGGCTGAGATTGAGCCGTCTTTTCCCACTTTCTTACAAGATTCAATTTATTATTAAAAACTGTAAACGAGAATAATAATCTCATTTTAGAGAAATCAGCGAGAGTTAAAAGTAGATAACTTTGTAATCAAAGCTATTTTTTTTGGGTTAAAACATAAACTTAATGTGAGTAATCCAAACGATGCATAAAGGAAATGTTCAATAGAACTTGAACATATTTGAATTCTACAGAACATGTTTCTAGCTACTGGTAGTAGCCCCAGACGCAGCAGACTTCCTGTTGTAATCTTCGAGTTCCATTTTGTATGCTTCCATTAATTTTGCGGCTTTTTCGTTGTAAATCTGCTTCTCTTCT
Source organism: Lepidium aucheri (assembly GCA_900406435.1). Classification (NCBI taxonomy): domain Eukaryota; kingdom Viridiplantae; phylum Streptophyta; class Magnoliopsida; order Brassicales; family Brassicaceae; genus Lepidium; species Lepidium aucheri. Next base: position 5,172 of record OVBA01006511.1, read on the forward strand.
TCACCAAGTTCCTGCAAGGATTATACTCACTCACATCAGAAACATGAATTTGGTATAAGCAAATGATTGCTTTTATTCTTTTAATAGCAATTCTACATACCTTCCATTTCAGTGATATTAGAGCAGTAACAGTAGAATTGTTTGTCCCAGGACGCTCTTCCGTCAATTTCTTCCTTTCATCTTTACTGTAAAACAAAATAAAGATAAACATGTATTGTTATACAAGTTATAAATTTTAATAAAGACCAAATCTTAGGATTCATTTCAAGTCCATACCTGAAGAGAAAGAATGAAGAAGCAGGCTTCTTGGGTTTGTTAGGGTCAACGTTGTCATTCTTCTTCTTCTTGGTCTCTTTCGTCTTCTGCAAGAGCCAATTGTTATGATCCTGTTAGTTTCTGTATTGTAATGGAAATTGATGACTAGAGTGCAAGTGAGAAAGAATTACCTTAATCAGATTATCAGTTTTCTCCTTCTTCTTAAGGAGTTGTAGAGCTTCCTGTTTATGGAGTTTCAAGAGTTCCTCTTCTTCTTTCTTCTGGCTCATGGCTTCTTCTTCCTTAGTCCTCTTGTATTCCTCCATTGCTTGCAGGTAACTCTCCTTGTTCTTCTTTGCTACCTGTTAGATATTATATTTCGATTCATTTAACTTTTTAACTCTCGAAACGGCTGTGAATGCAAAACATATGTCAGGAAACGAACCTTTTCGTAGGGTGCTTTCTTTTTGTCTGACAATTTCTTCCACTCTTCTCCAGTCATCTTTGCGATCTATAACCACCATTCAATTAAACTCCATAGGCTAGCTACAAATCCTAACAAAAGTGAATGAAATTAGTTAGACTTACCTCCACAACGTTCTTGTTTTCTTCACGTAAAGCAGCTCTTCTCTCGTTTGCATAAACCAGGAAGGCAGATATGGGATGCTTTGGCTTCAGAGGATCCTTCTGCTTCCTACAAACCATAGATATAGTCAGGTTACCATTTGATGATCAATTAGACACGTGAATAGAAGGTATTTTAGTTTCTTACTTGTTCTTCTTCTTGTTGTCCTGTTCACCTTCCTGAACAAAGTTGAGATACTGATCAAGCAATTCCATTGCATTTTTCTGCTTCTGCTCATCTTCCAGAAGCTTCATGGCCTCCTTCTCACGCTTCTCTTTAGCAACGACCTGGAGATAAGCTTCTTTCTCCACATGGTACCTCTCCTCGTACGGCTTCTTATCTTCTGCACTAAGAGACTTCCATTTAGCGCCCAGAATGTTTGAAGTCTCCTTAAAGTCAGCCTCAGGGTTTTGCTTCTTGACTTCATTCCATTGCTCCTTACACCACAAAATGTAAGATGATGATGGTCGCTTTATCTCGGGACAGTCCTTTCTCTTCTTCTTATTCATCTTTTCTTGTTCAGTCTGTGTAAGAGACTGACCGCAAAGAAAAGTCTGAAGAGAGAAACACAAAACAATCTCAAATCAATAGCAGAAAACAGAGAAATGTGATATTAATTGATCTTCAGAAAACAGATGAAATTAGCATATCATCAATTGTTTGTGTCTAGAGTAAATTTCCAGCAATCAAAGCCAGGATCTGTAACCTATAACGAAGCTTCTATACACTATCAAATGATCAACACTTGCGGAATCAGCATATAACCAGATATATTCCAACCTAATCTAAAAACCTAAGTGGATCGAAACCAAAACTAAATCTAGAAATCGACTATAGAGCAAAATCTCAAATGATAAAATCATATCTACTCACAACACCCATGCCAAATCGAGAATCAAAGATAGATTTAGGGATTGTACCATGTTAGGTTTAAATTCCTTCATCTTCTGAAGCTTCTTCAACTCCACCTTAAGCTTCTCTTGCTCAGCGTCTCTCGTCTCCAGCTCCTCCTCCTTCTTCCTGAGGATCTCATCCTTCTCCTTCAGCAACTCCTCCGTCTTATCCTTCTCGATCTTCATCTTCTCCAACATAGTCTGCATCTCCATCAGTTCTTGCTCGAACGACTTCGCAGGATTCTTCTTGGCAGAGACAGGTGATGATGGCGTCTCCGCGAGGTCATTCTTCTGCTTCAACGCCTTTCTACTGTTCCTTGGTTTCTTCGTTGGAGCTGGATCTGCGGTACTAGCCATGTCGGAGTTGGAAGCAAGAGAGACGAAGAAGATATCAAAATTGAACGACTGCGATTTTGGTTGACCCTCTCTAAAATATCTTGGGGTGGCTAATATAGGATGGAAGACCTAACGGCCTTATTATTCAAAATTTAAATTGATTTTTTGGATTTAATACTTCTTTGGCGTCCGAGAACAAATATTTATTTTGAAGAAGTGAAGAAGCTTACCTAATTGCGTTACATTCTACTTTTTGCACGTTAGTGATTATCATTTATCTTTATAGAAATCAAGTTGAGATGGTGGTCGAATATATCAACGAAAATCAAAGGCAGTTTACTAAACCGGTTTTTTTATAGTGATCTTATCAGAAATTCGGTTTACGAATTTACCTTTACACACAATCATATCAGTATCTTTACAAAATGCCCCAAAAAATTAATTCAACCACCAAACTGGTTTTGTTTCCTCCAGTGTCTACTAGCTCCACAATAACTCATTTGTTCATACATAATTTTACATTTCGGCGATTCACACAAATTTGTTCTGTATTAGTCTATTCATCACCCAAAGAACCGGTTTCAATTCTCCCAGGTTGATCAATTGGCAATGTAATAATCACATTTTGATCGTCCGGTTCAGCCATTTACTATGGTCTCCAATATAACATCATTCAAGTAATCAAACGGACCAGGCAAACACCAATGCAGACAGTCGTTCTGTACCTTTGCATTTTTATCTTTGTCAAACGGCCTGAACTGTCGGTATGCACCCGGATGTCCGTCGGGTCGGGTCAGCAACATACCCGTGAAATCTAAAAGCTTTAGATGCCCACTATCCTCCTGATCGACCTTCTCTTTAACCACCCTCTCGAAATGACCAATCTCCACATCTCTTAGTATCTTATGTACATCCTTCATCTCAATCTCCTCATCTTCACTCACAGGTTCTGTTTGCTTACAAGTCCCACCACTATGCCATTCTCCGTTTTGAAAATGATCTGGAGTCGAAGTCCGGAAATAAACCGTGCCTTTATGGTTACCTTCCGCTGCTAGAAAGTCCATGACACTCCGCAGTGATGCATTATAAGCATAGTCGAATCCAAGCTCTTTTAAGCGAGATTTTTGAGGACAAACATGACAACCAACGGCTTTTGCATTTTCATGGTAAATCGCAGCTTTAAGATACCATTTACCTGTGGAGATAATCGCATAGTCGAGGCTAGGCATGAGACTGGTCCATGTCTCATCGAGTTTATCAAGATGTAGCTGAACAGAAGCTGTCGAGACACCTTCTGAATCTTCAAAAATAGCGGCTTTAACAAGAAATGGTGACCAAATGTTGGATACGGTAAGGTTATATGAAGAGAAATGCCACCGTTTCGATTTATACTCCTTGTCGTGGTATACTTCAACCGGTTCCTCAACCTAAAGAGATTGCAAAATGAAAACGTACTTAAAGAACTTGTAAAGTAATATAAATCAAAAGGAGCTGTTAAAAGCGACTATTATACCGTAGAGAGCATACAAAGCAGAGATTCGACATGATTACGTGATATGGAATCGCCAATCAATGCCCAAGATTTGTCTCTCATAAGTTGAAGAAATCTTCTAGGGTCAAAACGTGGTAACAAACAGTCATGAGGCTTCCATTTCCAGTACAGAAAGTCTGAATCAGGCCGACCATTGGTGATGCAGTTTTGATGACCATCAATGAGCGAACGGCATGTGTTGTTTGTGTAGATAGGTCCTAACGAGTCTGGGATCCATTTTCCGGCGAAGAGATCGCACTTTTCTATTTCTATATCTGATTGAAGAAACAATAGCAACAAAAAAAAAAGAAAAACTTGTTCTGTTAGCACCAATGTGAGGTCAACTTTGAGTAAAAACGGTAGACAAGATCACAAACAGTCATTGAACATTACAGTTAGTTGAGCTCACTCTTTCAAAGAATCTAGTATAAATTAAAACATTCATATAAAACTATCAATCCCAAAAACCAGCAAGTCAAAACTCTAGATCTTGCAGATCCAAAACCTCTAGATCTCATAATTGTTATCGTTAAACAAGTTGCAGACACAGAGAGTCAAACATAAAGGAATTCAGACAGTTTTGACTTTCTACAAACTAATCTTACCCTGAGGAATTAGATCTTCGTTTTCCGGAACAATAACCTTCGGCGGCTGAAACCGTGCTTCGAATTTACCAGTGACCGACGCAAAGACTGGAGAAAACTCGCTGGAGTGGAAGACAAAGAGACCAAAACCAAGAACCGTTATCAGAAGAGCAGAGAGAAGCTTGATGAGGAACACATTCTTACGAATCATGGAGATTGGTGTCCACTTCAGCTTCATTTGAAGAAGTAGAAGAAGATATGCACAGTACAGTGTTTTGTGTTTGTCCTACCGACCAAAGTTCTGGACTTTGATCTAAATCATTCGACCATTTCTAAAAAAGAATCATTTAGTGAAAAAAAAATGAGTAAAGACACACTGATGTTATACAAGACTGGAGTTATGACACAATGTTCCTTTCAATTTCCTTACAAACAATTTCCAAATAATTTATTTTATAGTAAGAAAAAAAATTAAGTCAATGGTATTGGTAGTAGATAGTTAATCTAAAAAATGTTACGGATAATTTTAGATCATTAATCACAAAATGGGCTCGAATTTTTGCTATTATTAATTTTTTTTTGTCAACAACTGGATCGACAAAACCTTGATCTATAATTTAACCCACACCCTAAAATCTTTTTGTATTCTACTAATATAATAGGGAGAAATTGAACTCTGGTGCCCTGAATTATTAGTTCGATCATTCTAACTAGCAGATTGCGAGTAACTCAGCTGCTTTTATCAATCTTAAACATGCCATTTTGTTAATATACCAGATTTCTAAGAATAAAACAAAAAGCCATTGTCTATTGATAGCACATATTTTCCAGTTTGATCTTACACTATTTTTTATTTCGGCTAGATACAAATTTTTTTAAGAAAACACCATTTACTTAGACAAGTTATATAAACAAACTAATAAAATTTGTACATATTCAATCAATCATTGGGGTTTTTTTTTGTCAATAGTTAAACCTCATCTATGACTTAAATTTTATTTTATAAAATAAAAGAAATCAAACATCTAACGCCAAATTACTAGTAACATCATCTTAACCTTTATAATAATAATAATTCAGCTCATTCTTTTATAAAACATTAATAATTCGGTTCATTGATACATAATTTTTAATTTTTAAATAATTGTTATATTTTTTCATAATTTAAAGTATTCAGTCAGAATTTTATGATAAATATTAACAACATAGTAGAAGCGTGAAAAAGAAATACAGAGAGTTACAAAGAAGAAGATGAAGACTTAGAATTTGTTTCTCTTTTGAATTATTTCTGAAATGATTTTACAAAGGCTTTTATATAACAAGGCTTAAGGATATAACCAACCGGTTAACGAAATAAAAAGACTAAACCAACAATTTTATTATCCTAATATCCCCCCTCAAGATGGCAGATATATGAACTTAAGTGACATCTTGCTCGTTAGCTTCTTGAATTGAGCAGGGAAGAGTGCCTTTGTGAAAACATTAGCTAACTGATCTCCTGTCTTAATGTGAAGTGTTTTTATCAATCCGCAATGTATCTTTTCTCTCACTATATGATAATCACGTTCCAAGTGCTTTGTCCTTTCATGAAATACATGATTGTTTGCAATATGAATTGCAGAAACAGAATCGCAGTAGAAAGCAACAGGTTTTGATTGTTCAACCTGCAACTCTTTTAACAGATTTACTAACCATTGAACCTCCTTAACTGCAAATCCCATTGCTCGATACTCTGACTCAGCCGAAGAGAGAGCAACAGTCTGTTATTTTTTGGATTTCCAAGCAATTAAAGCTGATCCTAAAAACATACAATAGCCTGAAGTCGATCTCCGTGTATTTGTACAAGATCCCCAGTCTCCATCTGTGTATGTTTTGAGTGTGAAATCACTTGTAGATGAATAGAATAGACCTAATCCTATCGTTCCTTTTAAGTAATGAAGCACTTTATAAGCTGCCTGTAAGTGAGAAGGTTTAGGATCATAAGTGTACTGACACAACTTGTTTACTGCAAAAGTTATGTCAGGTCTTGTTATGGTCAAGTACATCATCTTTCCAACAAGTTTTCTATATTGTTCTGGCTCTTTCAAAGGATCTTCTTTGTTATCGAGACTTAACTTTAAACTCGGATCCATTAGAATCGTAGAAGGTCTGCAACTCAACATTCCCACTTCATCAAGCAATTCCAATGTATATTTTCTTTGACAAATATTGATTCCTGAACTTGATCTTGCTATCTCCAACTCGAGAAAGTACTTCAAAGGTCCAAGATTTCTGAGTTTGAAAACTGATTCCAACTCTATTGTTAACTGATCTACATCATAATCGTTATTAGATGCGATGATTACATCATCCACGTACACAAGTACTGCCATATAATGACTTGCAACATTTCTAATAAACAATGTATGATCTGCGTGTGATATCTGAAAATTTAGTGCTTCTAAGGTTTCACTAAACTAGAGAAACCATTGTCTAGAAGCTTGCTTTAAACCGTTAATTGATTTCCTCAATTTACAAACTGCATTAGGAGGTAAAACTTCACCACTTGTAGGTGTATACCCTCTAGGAAGGTTCATATATATATTTCTTCATCTAAGTCGCCATTAAGAAAGGCATTGGACACATCAATTTGACTCAGACCCCATCCTTTAGCTACAGCAACTGATAATAGAGTCTTAACTGTAGTCATTTTAGCAACCGGAGAGAATGTGTCTACATAGTCTATTTCTTCCTATTGCGTATACCCTTTAGCCACTAACCTTGCCTTATATCTTTCTAAGGATCCATCTGCATTCAGCTTTGTCTTGTAGACCCATTTGCAACCTACAGCATGTTTATAAGATGGCAATGAACATATCGCCCAAGTGTTTGATCTCTGCAACGCAGTCAGTTCTTCATTCATGGCATCTAACCACTCATTAAACCTCTTAGCCTGAGCAAAAGACTTTGGTTCACCAAGCAAAGTTACTGCATTTTTGTATGCTTTATATTCTTCAGAAAGATGTGCATAAGACATGTAACTGATCAAAGGGTAAGGGATTGTGGTATTGCTGTTGTTGCAGTAGTGATCCTGCAAGTAAGCTAGTGGTTTTCTTACTCTCTTTTCTGGTTTAGAATGATTGATGATCTGATGTTCTGAACTTGTGCTTTCAGTTCTTGCTTCACCAAAGTCACTGTCTGAATCCATAAACAATGGCTTCTCAGGACTTGATTCGTGTGCAGAGCTATCTGAGGTAGAATTTGTTGCAGAAGCTGTTACCGTATCCATTCTTCTTTGAGTGATACTCAAATCCTCTTCTTCATTCAGCTCATCTGAATTATTATTCCCTGTAAAATGGTGACATGTGTTGTCATCAAGAAGATTGTGAAAATCTGGACCCATTTGATTCTTATCCTTCAAGGGAAATATGTCTTCATAAAAGACAACATTGCGTGACATAAAAACTTCATTTGTTTCCAAATCCAAAGTTTTATAACCTTTGTATCCAAGTGGGTAACCAAGGAACACACTTGGTCGTGATCTTAGCTGAAACTTGTTTCGACTTTTAGAAGATGTTGATCGGTAACAGAGATAACCAAATACTCGCATATCATTATACTTCGGAATCTTTGAAGTGAGAACTTGATAAGGAGATTTTTCTTTCAAGAGAGGACTTGGAAGTCTATTAATCAAGAACACTGCCGTTAAAACACAATCTCCCCAATATTCTAATGGCATTTGGCTTTGAAACATCAAGGATCTGGACACATTAAGAATGTGTTGATGTTTTCTCTCGACTACAGAATTCTGTTCTGGAGTTTCTGGGCAAGAATGAAACGCAATTATTCCCTTTGATTTGTACAAAGCATCAAATCTGAGTTCTGGTGCATTATCTGCTCTTACTCCTTTCACTTTCACCTTGTATTGTGTTTCTATCATCGTCAAGAAATATGGAAATATAGTCAACACATCTGACTTTGCTTTTAGGAGATACACCCAAGTCATTCTACTATAATCATCAACAATTGTAAGGAAATAATGATATCCTTCTGTTGTTGGTATTGAGAAGGGTCCCCATACATCAATATCCAATAACTCAAAGGCTGTTAAACACATGTTATTGTGAGAGACAAATGGTAGTTTCTTTTGTTTGGCAAGAGGACAAATTGTGCACTGAAAAGTATCTTTATTCATCTTCTGTAATCCAAGAATGTTTGATAGTACATTGAACCTTGTGTAGGAGGGATGACCCAACCTATGATGCCAAAGACTCTTATCTACTAAAGCATTAACAGACTCTGACATAAAACTGACAATATGACTTTGAACTGATGCTTAATCCAAGATGTAGAGATTCCCTATTTGCTCAGCTTGTCCAATCATCGTTCCCTTCATAGGATCCTGTATGATACATGATATCTCATCAAATATAAGCCTACATTTCACATCCTTAGTGAGCTAACTCACACTAAGAAGACTCAATCTAAAATCCAGAATAAACAGCACATTATTCAGAACCAACATCTCATTCATTCTGACTTGACCAATTCCAGAGATTTTGACATTCATTCCTGTTGGCAAAGTCACGATATTATCATAGGTAGTGCATAGATTATCAAACAGAGTTTTGTTGTGATAAACATGATGTGTCGCACCATTGTCTATTATCCAATTCTCTGATGCTAAAACAGTTCCTGTTGATCTCAAAACACCAACAAAACTTAAGGTCTTAGAAGAGAAGGACATACCAGGCAAAGCTGTGATTATTCCATTTGATGTAGAAGTTGTGTGATTCTGAGATGAAGGCAAATACATCTGAGACTGAAAATGTGCCATTACCCCTTCAATCTGATCCTTAGTGAGTGTTTGTAACAACTCTCCTACACCATTTTCTGTTGCAGAACCATCTGTAAGTGTGAGTTGAGCAACTGCTGGCTTTTGTGTTGTAGCCTTTTGTTTATGCTTAAAACCTGGTGGGTAAACATGGATTTCATAGCATTTATCGATTGTGTGTCCTACATACCCACAATGAGAACAGATTAGTCTTTGAGACTTTTGTTCTGTCTTGTTTGCACTTATTTGTGTTGCTGTTACTTCATCCACAACTGCAACTTGATAAGCTGAAGATGGTAGATTGTTCTGTAGACTTCTCTGGCTGTAATCTTGATCCAGCAAGTTGTAGACTTCTGAAAGGGTAGGTATAGTCTTCTTCATTATTATCTGACCCTTAGCATTAGTATATGACTCATTCAAACCAGCGAGGAATTTGATTATATTGTTATTTTCTACTCTGCGTGACATATCTTTGCAACACTGACAATAACCACACGTTTTATGCAATCAGATCCCTCAAGTTCGTCCCACAAAGTCTTCAGTTTTATGTAGTAAGCTGAAAGATTGAGAGACCCTTGTTGTAGAGACCAAATCTGTTGTGTGAGTTGATAAGAGCGAGGCAAATTCGTGATATTAAAACGCATTAACAGATCTTTCCAAATTTCTGAGGCATCGTTGAAGCGTAGGATACTTCCCTATATCTCCTTAGTCACAGAGTTTAAGATCCAAGATTTGACCATTGAATTGCACCTAGACCAGATTCTGTAATGAGGATGCCAACTATTTGGCCTTGGCAAAGAACCATCCACAAAGACAAGCTTATTCTTCGCATCTAAGGCAATTGTAATAGCAAGGTTCCATGTTTTATAGTTAGTTCCATTTAGTACCTCTGAGATGAGAGAAACGCCAGGATTATCACCACTTGACAAGTAATACAGAGAGTATTGAATCCCTTCAAACTCAAGCTCTTCTTTCCCGATACCCGCAAGATTTGATTTTGCATCAATTAAAGTTGAGCTCTTTTGTATTGTAGAGTTTTGAGCGTCTTCAATAGGAGGTGGGCTTTTCTCGGCGAACTCGACTTGTATGTTCTCGCCGACTTCTTTCATTTAGCTGAAGAAACCCCTTGAGTAGCTCTTTTTAGAAAACGCCTTACAGAGATCATGATGGTAGACAACAAAAAGGTTCAATAATCGGTAAAAGAATCCAAAATTAAAACTTTGAGCAAACTGATTCTTGGTGAAATAACTAGAGAATCGATTGACAGAATGTAAAGACTATGTTTAATCAAGAAGAAATTGATTAACCGAAGATGGCGAGCTGAAAAACGAAGAAGATAGATCGAGTTACAGTAGAATTTGGAGTCTTTCTACTGCTCTGATACCATATTAACAACATAGAAGAAGCATGGAAGAGAAATACAGAGAGTTACGAAGAAGAAGATGAAGACTTAGAATTTGTTTCTCTTTTGAATTATTTCTGAAATGATTTTACAGAGACTTTTATATAACAAGCCTTAAGGATATAACCAACCGGTTAACGGAATAAAAAGACTAAACCAACAATTTTATTATCCTGATAATAAAATTTTATATCATATAAACATAATCGAACACACTGATATAAGGATTACCTAACTAATATTTACAGAAAAACCAATAAACTTTCTCTTAAAATATTTATCTCTTCTCAAGTACAGTTAGTTGAAGGAGACAAGAAATATGATTAACATGGAAAGAGTATAAAACAAGGAAAGGGAAAAAGGTTCGCCATTTTTATTTGTGTTTTAAGTGATGATGGGCTTGGGCCTAAAATATATAACGTCTTGATTAATACTTGTTTCGCATTTTGTCACATTGGCACGAGTTCTTTCGTTAATTTTTTTTTTGATAAAGGCCAGGTATGTTATAAAATGGTTAATTGATTATTATAATCTATATATATAAAGTAGAATCCTCCTTTCTTCTCATAAAGCCACATCATCATCCACATCATCAATCCACCTTTTAAAACATATTAATTTTAAACCATAATTTAAATATATGATAAATTTTGTACCTCTAAATTTAAAACCATAATTGTAAACAAATTATATACTCAATCTATATATATAAAGTAGAATCCTCCTCTCTTTTCATGAAGCCACATCATCATCCACATCATCAATCCACCTTTTAAAACATATTAATTTTAAACCATAATTAAAATATATGATAAATTTTGTACCTCTAAATTTAAAACCATAATTGTAAACAAATTATATACTCAATCTATATATATAAAGTAGAATCCTCCTCTCTTGATTTGAATATATAAATTAAAGAATGTATAATGAGTTTTTACATTAAACTCATTTCATTTAAGAAAACATTAATGTTTAATAATTTAGTATTTAAACTTTCAATATTCCACAAATACAAAAACATATTATAAATTCACTACATACATCA
>OVBA01006512.1:0-16790 GCA_900406435.1 Lepidium aucheri
AAGCTATATCGATTATCTAATACTAAAAGGGTTTTTATCTCTTTCCCTCTTTTTGGTGTGTAATATCCAGCAAATTGTGAGCTATGTGTCATATCTAAGTTCATAAAACCATCTTGGTGTGTCATATCCAATGGTTTGCCGGTGAATCAAAGGAATTCCGCAGCCTTTGTGTGACCAACTCGATCCATCAACCTTGACATCTTCACAGGAATCAAGGCCTATCTATCTCTGGCTCAACTTTTGAAGTGTCGGTCTTAGGAGATTCATATTATAATGTTATTCACTTCTCACGACATTTTTGAAACCATAAGATTTCTTCTTGCTCAAGGATCTTATCAAGTTCCTTTAACAACAAGAACTCTTTCTCGATTAAAACATCAGATATGTTTGTATCAATAAGTAGCTAAGTCTCTGTAATCTCCTCCCCATCTTATGATATCATTTATATATATTACCGAAGACCTCAGAATTTTTTTAGCATTTCAATGCCCTCTCCAACCTTTTTAATGCTTCTGAAGTTGAGATTTGTTTATTTCATGAAATGTGGAGCAACTCTTTAAAACCCTCATGAGCTAACCAAACTGCTTCAAACCAAAACAGTCGTCTCCTTGAATTATTAACCACCTCCGAACATAGTTGCACATATATAGACATATGATGAGATGAAAGAAAGGGGTGATGTGTCACAACCGCCTCGTGCCATTTCAAACGAGCATGTGCACAACATAAAACCCGGTCTAGCTCTTTGCAACAAAGGAAATCGTGTCCTTACCTCTTCTCCAAGTAAACTTATTCCCATGAAACCCCAAATCTATCAGAAATAAAATAATTAATCCACTTCCTAAACGCCAAAGAATCAGGTGACAGATGACCATAACCCCCTGTTCTCTCATCGGTTCTTAAAATTGTGTTAAAGTCTCCTCCAATGATAATTAGTTCAGTAATAGTCTGAATTATGCCAGTATGTTGTCCCAAAGACTGCTTCTTTGAGTCACTATCAGTGCTACATAAAAAATGGACAGCTACCCAATTCATAACCTTAGATGCATGAAAATATTATTCCTCTGAACCCAATATAGTCATGGTACCTATCTTCGATCTCCATAATAACTAAATACCTCCATTTTGGCCATTTACATCAACTTGAAAGGAATGATCAAACCCAATATTTTGATAAATACTCCTCACCTTATCTCTATTGCATGAGTCTTAAATAAAGCTAAGCAATCCACTTTATTCTTCTTTAGCACATATCTTATATAACATTGAAATGTGGGTTTATTCTCTGCCCCCTCTCGACATTTCTAAATAAGCAATTAATCATAATTAATCGTACAACAAATATAAGAACTATTGGAGTGTCTCGTCAAGCATAATTAGACTCCAAAATTTCAGAGTCAACAACCATGGAAGATACATCACTTATATGCTTATTTATTTTCGTCAGAAAAGCTAATTCACTCGATGTAATCAAATCTTTAGTTAGACCAGAAGATTGAGCTGGTGGTTCTGATGGTGGCAAATTCTACTGTGCCATCAAGACAACACCTCTATCATGACTCATTTCTGTACTCTATACTCGGAGACGGTTTCAAGATTGCGAAAGCTCTAATTCACTGCTCACATGCCCGAACACAATACCTTTAGCAGGCATAACTTATTTTGTTATGTTTTGTTCTGCACTCTAGTAGTCTGAGGCCCATATTTTGGTGGAGGCCCATTTTTATCCTCACTATTATCCTGTCCCACTACATTAGATCCACGAAAAGTAAACAAAGGTAATTTCTCTACCAAATCTTTTTGTGCTTGAGAATTACAATCTAGTTTTGGGTCTTTGACTGAGCATTAGTTACCTTAACTAACAAGGTGGCAGTTGATTTATCATGTAAATTCGTATCCTGATTTTCCTGCTCATGATCCCAAAATCGATTTGAGATAACATTCTCAAAAGCTTTAGTAACTGATACATCTCTGGGATTAAGATTCTCCTCCATAACCGGTTTCTTCCCCCCCCCCATTCACCCGGTTACCCGAAGCATGAACTAGTTCTTGGCCAAACCTATGAACCTCAGTAAAGCCATCGTTTGGAGGATGCTGCTCCATCATCACTTCAACATTCATCGTAACCACTTCCATACTAGAGTTAACCTGATTCGAAGCTTCCTTTGAACGACTAGTAACTTTGGGTTCTTGCATTCTTGGAGACATTGACCAACAATAAATCCCACATCTTGCACATATGGACAATAAACCTTCATAGAATACAAAGGATCCAATTGGTAACACTATTTGAAACGACCATCTGAAAAAAATAAGCGGTTAAAACGAAGGCCATTTGAAAAAAATGACCGTTTGAAATGAGCGGATGGCAAAAGAGGTTTCCAGACAAAGGTCGTTTGAAAACTAATCTTGATTGGTAACATAACATAGGTTGAATAGTGTAGTGAAATAAAAATTAGTATGTAAAACTTGATTTAAATAATTATTCTAAAAATTATGGAATAGTATATAGTTTAATTTTTTTAATATAAATATAAATATATATAATACAACTATTATTTTTAAATAATATTTGCATAAACAAAAGACTAATTTTCTAAATATAAACAAATAATTCTTCTTCTTGAATATAGTATGAATCATATATTGTTCCTTAAGCCATAATTATATGTAAAATACAAAAATAAACATCATTTGTATTTACAAATGACGATCGTTTCCCAAACAACCGTAAATAGCTCTGTTTGCATACAACCTTTTCAAATGACCAATAATAAGTCCGAACGACCTTTTCTGAAAAGGTCGTTTGCAAATGCTCGTTTCAAAAAAAGTACTGGTTGGTACTAAAATAAGCATATTGTTTGCAAACGACCATTTAGAAGTAACCAATCAATCCTAAATTATCTATCAATATTAACTTTTACCATTCCCTTTAATGGCTTATAAGGATTAATTTCAACATAAACCCTAGCGAACATTCCTCTTTGAAAATTCAAAGTGTTCAAGTATACTTTGACTATATTACCGATAATATACCGGAATGTTAGACAAACTAATTCATAAAGGTGTCGTAACGATATCATAATGTAGAGGATCAAACTTTGGAAACCATGACTTCACCAACACGTAATTACCAAATTTCATGGACCTCGAGACACGGCAAATTGAAATTCCTTAACAACGTCAAAACAGACCATAAAGTATTGTTGTAGAAGGTCTATCCTGTACATTGCGCCAACACGTTTCCATATTTCTCTTTGTTTACGGGTCATAGTCGTAATCGATAGTCCTTTTCTAAGAACTTTCAAAATAAGGCAATTCTTCCATAGACCATACATTACATCGAGAACCTCCTAGCCGATCGTGATTTCCGCCTCCCCATCTTGTCTATTCGGGAACACCACACTCAGTCGAAAGGACACAAACTCTTAATTCAAAATTACATCTGGACTAATCCTTCCCCCAACGTTTAAACCCCTAATCTTCATCGTGTATGGGTTCATCTGATGTGGAGAATCACCTGGAAGTGGCCCCTTGTCAATAATATCATCCATCATCATATCTGTAACCACCGATGTCAAAACGTAGTTTCTCTAAAATCACTGCAGACGTCATGCTAATAGGTAATTTATTGTTATGTTTTTCTAATAACTATATTTGAAAATCAAGTCTTAGTTTCAGATTTACTATGCCTTTATGCATCTCATTCATGCGATTTTTCATAGTGTAATTGCAATACAACCTACAACAAATTAATTCATGTAAAAATTATTTCAATAAATAAAGTAACCCTTAAAATTTTGAACATTATCTAAATTTACGATTCCTACATAACACGACTCCTACATACACCTTAGTCACAAGAGATTCAATATTTGTTATTAAAAAATTACCATGTTAAATCCTAGCCGTTCAAGAAGATATGATTAGATGAATCTATAGAGCTATCAAATATACCTCCCACACCTATGCATACTCACAAGTAGAAAGTATGAGTGTCCTTGGTGAACTTAACGCATAAGGTACTTTCCAATATTTTGCAATACTTTTCTTGAAAAGTTACATAGATAATTTATATTGTAATGAGCAATATCTTAAGGATGTGCATAATATGCAGAGCCAACATTAAAAATTATACCAAACACACTTTCTAAATCAAACAACACCAAGAATTCGAGAAAAAAACTAATAGAAATTTGTTCTATGTTGCTCTATCTTTCTCTCATAAAATGAATTATTGTTTTGGTTTTTGTAATTCAATTGAACTTATAATTTTTTGAAATGTCACAATTGCTAATGATTTTGAGCTCCTTTAATGCTAAAATATCATGTAATTGTACGAAGAGGAGAAAGCACTACAAAATATGGGTATTCATATTTTGAAAAATTGAAGTTATTCAAGTGCAATACTCATGAAGAATGATCGAAGTTGCTCAAAAACTTCCTATAGGACCATACTGTACTTATCAAAAAATGAAAATAATTTTCACCAAATATGTATCCATAAAATGGATATGAGTTACTTTGCTTATTTCGTTTAATTTTATATGATAAGAGTTTTAGCATAGTAAGAAAGTTTAGTTAAAAAGGACGAGTAATGCAGCGATTCGTGGCGGAGATCATGGAGGTGCCTCTGCCAAAATCACCCCCTGGTCAACCTCAGATATCTTCTCCGATCCCTCTTTCTTCAATTCCTTCCCCCTCCCATCAAATCTCCTGGGTCTCTGCTGATTTGGATTTTTTCAACCTATGACGTTAATTACAAAATACACAATGGTGGCAACTCCTCCTCAATTCCTGAAGAGGTCTTACTTAATTCTGTCCCGCTAGAGTAACTTCATCATTAGTCACTTTGTTGGCAATCCTCCGCATATTGGAACCGCGCATGCCATGGTTAATCATATTTGGCAGAATAAGAAAAAGGATTTGAAAATTGATGTCCACTTTGTCTCTTATACTTCTGTGTTGTTTTAAATTGCGGATGAGTCTACTTGATCTCCTGTGTTGAATCGCCATTTTTGGCATATTAGAAACATTCCCCTCGTGGTCTGGGAGTGTTATCCAAAAACTACTTCAGACAATCATGTACTGGATTCAGTCCCATTGTGGGTGGATTTTACAAATGTTTCGTCTCATCTCTTCTCTCATCATGGCCTCAACTTTATCTCTAGTTATGTTGGGAAGCCTCACAAACTCCATCCTAATACTGAGAAGTGCTATCGTTTGGATGTTGCTCGTGCTTTAATTGAGGTGAATCTTCTTCATCATTTACCTCAAACTATTGCTTTTGCTAAAGATCGGTATTCTGCCTCAACAGTTGTTGTGTCTTACCCATGGCTCCTTTCGAAATGTGATACTTGTCACGCATGGGATCACTTGGAAAAAACATGTCGCAAGGACAAGACTGTACATGAAACTACTACTTTGGCTTCCACTACTACACTACCTTGTCCCATTGCAACGGTCAACACTGCAACTGCAACAACATCTGTAACTCGAACTGGTACTACTACTATTTCGGCTTCCTCAGATCAAAATCTTGCTCAACAATCACTACAATTACACATGATGTCCCAACTGAATCACTGGGAAACGATTCTAATCCTACGAATGCAGTACATGTTTCTCCGACATAGTCAATTGATGCAACTTTTCCAATTAAAGACTCTGATTTTGGGCCTATGTGGACCATGGTGACTCGCCTGATTGTTCCGCACTGAGCTCTACTGCTCGTTTTCCAAGTGAATCTCCCTCGTGCCCATCCTCTGCATCAAGATTTCAAATCCTTTCCCAAATCCATGAAGAAGGGGAAATTGTTGAGACTGACAATAATCATAAACATCCGACAAAAAAGGCTAAAAAGAGACAAGCCAAGGCACCTATTATGCGTACCAAAGATCTTGTTACTGCTCACTATGAAAAGGCTGTAAAAAATGCTTCCGGCTGGAAGCAATGACGTCTTTCTATGCCTGGAACATGTGTGGTTTCAACCAGCCACACAAGCATTGTTCTATGAGAAATTGGTTATAAAGTAATAAAATGAGTTTTGGATGCTTGCTCGAAACACGAGTCCTCGAAGATAACTTCTCCAAAGTTGGTCGTTCTGCTTTACCTGATTGTCAAGTAATTGCTAACAATAGCTACCATCGATTGGGTTGGATTTGGTTTTGTGCTACTGATGATATTCATCCTTTGGTATTGGCTATGAGTGTAAAACACATTACATGTGGTATAAGGGTTGTTGCAACTAATCAATTGTTTATTGTTTCAGCAGTATATGCCTCTAATTTTGAGCAAAATCTCATAATTCTTGGGACAAACTACAACCGGTTGAAGGAACATATCTTCATTTTTCACTTCCATGGATTATCTTAGGTCATTTTAACGAGAAACTTTACCTGTCAGAACACTCTCGCTTTGCAGATTATGGTGCAAATGTTTCTGGTATGCAGAGTTTTCAGGATTTCACAATATCATGTGATCTCTCTGACCTTGTGTATTCTGGATCTTTACATATATGGACTAATAATCAACAAGGCAATCCAATAAGCAAGAAGCTTGATAGAGCCCTTATTACTGGTCGATGGTCACATGAATTTCCTAATTCCCATTGTGTTTTTGAAATGGGTGGGATTTCAGACCACACTAGATGTATTGTTCGGCTATGTTATATGATTTTCTCTCGTAGAAAACCTTTTATGTTCTTCAACTTTCTGGTATCCTTGCCTCAACACATACCACAGGTTTGGGAATTTTGGGAGAAATCTCTAACTCTTTATCACTCACGCTCTGCCTTGCTTCTCTTTCATAAAAAGCTCAAGAGTCTGAAGCCTATTTTGCAACAGCTAAATAAAGCTCAGTATGGTGATTTATCTAATCGAACAAAGGCAACCTTTGAAGAGTTGTGTCCATGCTAGGAACATGCCTTGTTCACGCCTAACAAGCCGTCTATTGAGAGAGTTTTGACAGCTAGTAATCGGTGGCATCATCTTGCATATATTGAAGAACAATTTTATCGACAAAAATCACTGATTAAGTGGCTTAAGAAGGGGGATCAGAACACCACCTTTTTTCATCGTGTTGCCCAGGAACATGTAGCTCGCAGATCAATTAAACGGTTGCAATTCGTTGATGGTACTATTCTAACTAACCTGTAGGACATAAATTTTGAGGATGTCAAATACTTCACTACATTCTTGCAAGATGAACCATCGATGGTGAGTGATTCAATCCCTTATGACTTGTCCAAATTAATTGACTTCTGGTGTTCTGATGCGTTGGTTGTGGTACTTGTTGCACTTGTTACTTTGACGGAGATATATCAAGTTATTTTTGTGATACTTTCAAATAAGGCATCGGGTCCTAATGGATATACACTCGAGTTCTTCAAGGCTGCTTGGTCTATGGTGGGACGTGGCTTGATTGTTGCAGTTCAGTCTTTTTTCCAGTTCAGTTTTATGCCTACTGGAGTAAATGCTATTGCTCTGGCTCTCATTCCCAAGCACTCAGATGCTCTAACAATGAAGGATTATCGGTCGATAGCCTGTTGCAACTTACTATACAAAGTTATATCCAAGAGTTTGGCAAATAGGCTGAAACTTATTCTCCCAGAAGCTATTGATGCCAATCAATCTGCTTTTGTCAAGAATCGGTTATTGTTTGAGAATGTTCTTCTTGCTACCGAACTGGTGAAAGACTATCAAAAATCCTCCATCTCTGCGAGATACACTACAAAATTTGACATTGCTAAAGCCTTCGATACAATCAAATGGTCCTTCATTGTTTCAACCCTTCAAGCTATGGGCTTGTCGGATATATTTGTGAGTTGGATCTCCATTTACATATCAACAACCTCTTTGTCTTTGTCTATGAATGGTGAACTTGAGGATTTTTTTACCAGCAACTGAGGTATTCGTCAAGGCTGCTCACTGTCTCCTTATTTCTACGTTATTGCCAATAATGTGTTATCCAAACTTCTCAACAAAGCTGCAGCTACAGGGATTTTTGGATATCATCCGCGATGTGCAACTCTAGGACTCACCCACCTGAGCTTTGTGGATGACATTCTGTCTTCACGAATGGCAGCACCCACTCTTTACAGGATGTCATTGGGGTGTTCAACTCTTTTGGGAATTTCTCAAGTTTACAGATCAATGCTGCAAAATCATCCATCTTTATAGGTGGGTCAGTTGGACATGCTTATATTGATGCGGTATTCAGAGCAGACATGAAACTTGAGTAGTTACCTATCAAATAGCTTGGCCTCCCTCTTACTTCAACGTCGTTTTCGAAATCACACTATGCTCATTTGATTAAAAAAATAAAGCAATGTATGCTCTCATGGACTACCAAAGCTCTTTCTTTTGTAGGGTGGTTGCAGCTCATTATATCAGTGATTTCCAGTATAGCAAACATCTGGTGCTCGACCTTTCCCTTGCCTTCTAAATATTTAAAGGAAATTGAAAGTTTGTGCAATGCTTTCCTTTGGTCCGGAAACCCGAATAACATAACAAAAACAAAGGTTGCTTGGTCAGATGTTTGCCAACCACAAAACGAAGGCGGCCTTGGGCTTCGCCTTCTCAAAGATATCTCTCGATTTTTCACACTAAAATTGATTATGAGACTGCTTACTGCTCGTGACTCTCTATGGGTCATCTGGACAAATGAGTATCTCCTTCGATACAGCTCTTTTCGGGACATCAAGCTTGGTACATCTGGCTCCTGGATCTGAAAAAAAATGTTGAAACTGCGTGACATTTCTTTGCCTTTTACTCGTGTAAGGCTTGGTAATGGAAGAGACACTTTCTTATGGTTTGATAATTAGCTGTCTCAGGGCAGAGTTGTGGATATCACAGGCCGACAAGGAACAAGACTCTTTGGTGTTTTGCGTAATGCAAAAGTTGCAGACGTGGCTTCTGATTCCCGCTGGGCTGAACGAGTGCGACCTGATTTCCCAAATAGAAGCCTGTATATCCGCTATGTCTGGTTCGAGTACTAATGTTGTTTTGTGGAAGAACTCTCAAGATGTTTTCTCAACACAATTTTCAGCTGCAAAGACATGGGAACAAATTCGTATGCCTCGACGAAAGGTTCCATGGTGTCGGGTAATTGGTTCGCACAAGGAATCCCACGATACTCTTTTATTGCTTGGCCTGTGGTAAGGGACAAATTGGATATCGTATGCGTTCATGGAGTAGGACTCAAGACTGTGTGTTTTGCGGTAAGAAGGATGAAACCCTAGACCATCTTTTCTTTGCATGTCCTTCTTTGTTTACTATATGGGCGTAACTTTATACTAAACTAATAGGTGCAAGGTTGACTGCGGACTCGACGGACACTTTGGCATATATTACTTCCGTCCATCAAAAACAATTTGACTACATCTTGATGTATCTTGTGTTTCAGACAACGATTTACTATATTTGGCAGGAACGAAATTTGTGGGTCGACAGCTCAGCCCCTCGACCTTCTTCCTTTCTTCGTCGCCATATTGATAAACAAATCAGGAACCGTTTATCTTCACTTAACTACACAGGTGATCATAAACTTAAAGGCATAAGAAAGAGATGGTTTGAGATGTCTTGATTATTTTGATGTTTTTGATTTATAAAAAACACCAGGATCAATTATAAACCTGGTCTATTCTTTATTTCAAATTATTTTGTACATACATATTTTTGTTGATTAATAAATTTCATATTTCAAAAAAAAAAATTTACTTAAAAACCTTTGAGATTTTTAAAATTTTTATGCGGACTTTAAATGGTAGACAAATGCTATGATTATATATATAATATAAATTGAGAAATTATCAATATTGACCCTTTAGCTCTACCTCTTTCATTCCCTACCCTTTCATTCATGTCATTTTCAAAATCTATCCCTAAAAATAACTTATTTTTCCCATCTGGCCCCTGTCATTTTTTTCTCTCTTTTGTCTCTCCGACTTCTTC
Source organism: Lepidium aucheri (assembly GCA_900406435.1). NCBI lineage: Eukaryota > Viridiplantae > Streptophyta > Magnoliopsida > Brassicales > Brassicaceae > Lepidium > Lepidium aucheri. Next base: position 9,954 of record OVBA01006512.1, read on the forward strand.
TCTCTCGTTTTCTTTAACTCGGAATTAGAATAAACCAATTCTCTTTGATGCTTTCTTAATTTTATCACGTCGACCACTAAAACACAGAAGCAATTGCCTTTTTTCATTCCGATTTTATCTTGTAATTTTATTATGATGAGAAAGTATTTCAGTATTAGGCAATTTCGTATTCAATTTTAAAAGATTACTTCGATTTCATAAGCTCAACATAAGTTTATGAATATCTTCAATTTCATGAGCTCGTAACAATTCAAGGATTTCAGATTATTTAGAGATATGTCCTAAGTTCTGGTGATGACAGATCAGTTTCGATTTTGTAACTCATGTAGTTGAAATTTTGTTGATGTGTTAATGATATATGTGCAGAGAATTGACTTGGTTTGAGTGAATTTGGTGTTCCTTAATTTCCTGGATTAAAATTTGTGTTTTACAAGAGACTCATCGTCATGGGAATGTAACGATATAACACTTTTGTGATCTTATGATTTTAGCAAGCTTTTAGGTAACATCGACTTCAAGACATTGGATTGATGAAACCATTTCCTGTTTGGATTTGTTCTTGATGCAAATATTGATTCACCAATGGTAAATGAACCTTCTATTTTTGCAGATTTTTTCAATTCTCTGCTCTTTCAAGACCCAACAATGATATGAAACAGAGAAAAAGAAAAGAAAAGAGTACTTTAAGCTACATTTCCAGAAGAGTTCATTATACTTCTTTGTTGCTGAGATGGAGCAGAAATGGATAAAGCTAACAACTGCTAGCTTTGGGCTTATGATTTGGTGAGTTTTATAAGGAGGAGAAGTATGATGATAAGTGTTGAGATTTATGACAGGATATGGGGTTCATGTACGTAATGCTACATATAACATCATAAATAAGTGTTTGTGGGCAAAAGAACAATTACTGAGGCAAAGGAACAAATACTGAGGCAAAGAAATTGCTTGATGGGACTATGTCTAATAGGATAAGATCAAATTTTGTGACATATTCTCTTTTGTAACATTCTTATATCTCAATACGTGGTTGTTTTGCTCCTTTCCAACCATATCTCTAACCTTAGAACTAACAACATCCTCTTGTCTCTTTGTATTGCCTTCAACGCTCCAGCTAGTGCCACTGCTACAATTCATTAAATCCTCTTCGCTCAATTGCATTAGCTGCTCTGCTGCTTTCAACTCCCTCTCGGAAAACACAATCTGTAATTCTCCAGAAATCTTCTCCATGATTCAAAACAACAAAGTTTAGTGTGGTTTTGTTTTGTCCTCTTTTATACTAGAGAAGAAGAAAAGGAAATCTATTGAATCATAGAGAACAAAGAAAAGGAAATTACAAATACGATGTCAGTTTGTAAGAAGAACGTGTCTTCTGAGCAAACAAGCATGGTTCAATCTACCAAGTTGTTGTTGCCTCTTGTTACTCTTAAGAAAATTAAGATGATGTGTCAAAAGCTTAGTTGTTCCCTGAATTAAGATGGTTGAGGTTAGTACTTTTAATTTTTTTGACTATTAAGAAACATTATCAATCTGTATAAAACTAAAAAATATTATTAAAACTAAAATTATCTCTAGTTTACAAAAAAATTAAATTAAGATTTTTCTTGGTTCCTTTAGTTTTATGAAATTGATCTTATTAATTTACTTATAAAGTTTAATAAGATACCTTATAAAAATATATAAAATCAAACAAAAATACTACATTAAATAATATACTCAATATTTAGATTTCAAATACAAAAACTATCTTTTATTTAAGAAAAAATGGTTTTATATGTAAACTATCGTTAGTTTATAAGAAGTTAAATTTTTTTTCTTTGGGTTCTCTCTGTTAAGAAAGACGGTGGGGTTTAATTTTTATAAATAGGTTGATTAGTTTATTTATTAGGGTTTATAAGATTCCATATAAAACTGTACAAAACCAAACAAAGTTTTTAATTAAGTTTAAGTCTCTTGGGTTTCCAACCTTGATAAGGAGCATGGTTTTGTTTTAATAAATAGGTCAACCATTTCTTTATTAAGGTTTATAAGGTACCTTATAAAACTGTATAAAACAAAACGAATATACTTTAACAAAGAATCTTCTCAACATTCACTAGTTTTATACGAAATATGTCTTTAGTTTATAAAAAATTAAGTTTAACTCCCTTGGATTCACTTTCATAAGAAGGAGGTAGGGTTTATTTATAATAAATAGGCCGACTAGTTTCTTTATTAGGGTTTATAAGGTACTTATAAAACTGTATAAAACCAAACAAAATACTATAAATAAAGAATTCTTCAACATTAAGTGATTCTATATGAAAACTATCTTTAATTTATGAAAAATTAAATTTGATTCCCTTGGATTGTCTCTGTTATAAATGGGGTAGAATTTAGTTTTAATAAATAGGGAGACACAGATGTAGTCTGAGCCACAATTGAAAGGTTCTCTGAGGAAGTCAACCTCGAAAAAGACATTATCCTTAACAAGTAACACTTTTGCTTAGATTGTTTGATCGAGTATGATTCAGTTTTTAGTTATTTTATTAAGTTTTATAAGATATATTGTAAATCTTAATAAAACCATATAAAATTAAAAATAAATTTACTCGTTTGGTCGAGTATGGTTCAGTTTTTAGTTGGTTTATTAAGTTTTATAAGATACAAATCTTAATGAAACCATACAAAACCATATGAAATTGAAAATAATTCACTCGTTTGATTGAGTATGGTTCAGTTTTTAGTTAGTCTATTAAGTTTTATACGATACCTTATAAATCTTAATAAAATCATATAAAATTGAAAATATAATTCACTTTTTTCGATCTAGTATGGTTCAGTTTTTAATTGATTTATTAAGTATTAGAAGATATTTTATAAATATTAATAAAACCATATAAAATCAAAAATAAATTCACTCGTTTGATCAAGTATGGTTCAATTTTTAGTAGGTTTATTAAGTTTTATAAGATACAAATCTTAATAAAACCATATAAAACCATAAATCTTAATAAAACCATATGAAATTGAATATATATTCACTCGTTTGATCGAGTATGGTTCAATTTTTTTGGTTTATTAAGTTTTATAAGATACCTTATAAATCTTAATAAAATCATATAAAATTAAAAATATAATCTACTCGTTTGATCGAGTATGATTCAGTTTTTTGTAGGTATATTAAGTTTTATAAGACACCTTATAAATCTTAATAAAATCATATAAAATTGAAAATATAATTCACTCGTTTGATCGAGTATGACTAAGTTTGTAGTTAGTTTATTAAGTTTTATAAGATACCTTTTAAATATTGATAAAATCATATAAAATTAAAAACAATTCAGTCGTTTGATCGAGTATGGTTCAATTTTTAGTTGGTTTATTAATTTTTATAAGATACCTTATAAATCTTAATAAAACTATATAAAATTAAAAATCCAATTCACTCGTTTGATCGAGTATGGTTCCGTTTTAGTTGGTATTTTATAAGATACCTTAGAAATCTTAATAATATTATATAATATTAAAAATATAATTCACTCGTGTCTCGTTTGATCGAGTATAGTTCAATTATTAGTTGGTTTAATAAGTTTTATGAGATACTTTATAAATCTTAATAAAATGAGATAAAATTGAAAATATAATTCACTAGTTTGATCAAGTATGATTCAATTTTTAGTTGGTTTATTAAGTTTTATGAGATACCTTATAAATCTTAATAAAATTATTTAAAACTGAAAAATATAATTCCCTCGTTTGATAGAGTATGGATCAGATTTTAGTTGGTTTATGAAATTTTATGAGATATCTTATAAATTTTAATAAAATCATGAAAATTTGGAAAATAATTTACTCGTTTGATCGAGTATAGTTCAGTTTTTAGTTGGTTTATTAAGTTTTTATAAGATACCTTATAAATCTTAATAAAGCTATATAAAATTAAAAATAAGTTCACTCGTTTGATAGAGTATGGTTGGGTTTTTAGTTAGTTTATTTATTTTTATGAGATACCTTATAAATATTAATAAAACTATATAATATTAAGTTTGATCGAGTCCATGGAACTAGGTGGACTAATAATAAACTTATATGACTGAGTCCATAAATCTTAATATAACCGTACAAAACCATAAATCTTAATAAAACCATATGAAATTGAAAATATGATTCACTCGTCTCATCAAATATGGTTTAGCTTTTTGTTGGTTTATTAAATTTTATAAGATACTTTATAAATCTTAATAAAACAATATCAATTTTAAAATAAATTCTAAAAATCCATCAATTTTGTTTTGATGAGATACCGTATAAATCATAATAAAATCATATAAAATTGAAAATATAATTCACTCTTTTGATGAGTATGGTTATTTTTTAGATGGTTTGTTAAGCTTTATAAGATATCTTATAAATCTTAATAAAACCATTTAAAATTAAAAATAAATTCACTAGTTTGATCATGAGATATTGTTGAAAAAATTGTAGTAAGATTCATTAATAAAAATCAAACTAATGATGATATGTGGTTTTCGACAGTGGATTCTTGCCTTGAAGTTGTTTACCGTATGTACTGGCTTTGCTATCACATCCACACATACAATAAGACACAGGTGGGTTTTAATTAGCAGTGCTACAAACTTCATTGTTTAGAAGTGTCCTTTTGATGAGTACTAACCAAACGTAATCGTTATAGGTTTCTCTTGTTAATGGAATATCAATGGGTGGAAGTGCATCATTGATGGTCCCTATGAAGTTTTCGGTTGTGACAAAGAAAACTGTGAGTTATGAGTTTAATTTGCATCATATCTTACTTGCGTAGAATGGCGCAGAAACAAGTATAGATTCAACTATATCTTTCATTAATATGTTTTCGCAACTCCAGAAGCAAGTATTGGGATTCACACTGATTGTGGGTTCTCCTACATCCACTCACGTCTTCCTGGTCATTTAGGTAACTTCTTAACCATTAGAACCAAAAATTGATTCCAACTCGGCACTGTTAGTCTCTAATGCTTATATTGTAAAATGGCATAAAGTTGAAGACTGTAGGCTAATAGTATATCTATAGAGTCTAGATTATATATACGAGTCTAGTGATGCATAAATTTGAGTGATTTTTGTGATGGTTAATATTCCAGATCCGTGAAGGTAGAAAACAAACACTGAGTGATTGCCTGAAGAAGGAGTTTCGACTCACAGTGAACATCTTGAGGAAAACCATATCCCCCGACGTGTATGAGGTAAAGAAACAGATTCATTAATAATATATATGTATGAGATTCTGCCTTAGCTAATGTTGTAAGATTCATTAATAAATTAAGGCACTCTTGTGCCTTAGTAAAGCTTTCAAACATCTTTAAAGAATAATCTATAAAAGGTTAAAAGAGATAAAGACATGTATAATGATGCATAACCCAGCTCTCTAGCCAATTGCCCTCATCAAGTCTGCAAGTTTCATTAGTAATTCTCTTTTTTCTGTTTAAACACAAGCTACATGCTGGTCTCTTGCTGCTCTTCCAATCTCAAACATTCTTCTCCGCCAAGTCTAGAACAAATGAACGAAGACCAAATAGAACAAGGACGCTAAGACATGATTTTTTGGCACCTCGGTGTATACATAATAGAACAACGCAGCTGATCCTCCTACTGCAACTGCTGACGTTTTGCTTCCTTTTTCTCTATAACCCATCAACCCACTAGCTGCCACAACAATTGCCATGATTCAAAAGCATTATCTGTCAGATGAAGATGACCGACTAAAAAACAAATTGAGTTGAGGAGAAGAGATCTATTTCACTTAGAAGAAGAGTATGTAAGAAATATAGATATACACTGAAAATATATGATACAAATTCTGTTTTGATCACAGTGGTTATAACAATACAAAAAAACTGAGTTTAGAAATAAACCCAACAAGTCAGTCAAGTGGGTAGAGAATGACTAAGATGTCAATGACGCTGAATCACCAAGAGATTTCAAATCTATGTATTTCTAATGATTCGTATTGCAAAAAAGTCCAGCTAGGATGTTCAGCTCATTGTCCGTTTCCTAAAGATTCGGATCGCTGCAAAAAAGTTCAACAAGGATGTTCAACTTTCTTTGAATATATTCGCACAACTCCAAGTAAAAGGTGACCTGACATTCTCAATGCCAATGGTACCTGAGGATACATTATAAGATCTGTAAAGACAATTACATAATCCTAAATCCACAAAACTAATCAACAATCATGCATGTAATTAACCATTCATGCATGTGGCAGAGAGAGATGGTTCAATATATGAAGCAGAGCGAAATTATGAGACTTAAACCACCAGAAGATTTTGGCAAAAGCGCAATTTGGTGAATGCCTATGTTATATAATCAGAATTGGATAGATTCAAAGTGGGTAAAAGGAAAAATGCAAACTTTGGATCAAAGAAAAGCAAAACAGAAGAGGAAAGACGAACCAACTGTTTTGGGGATGTCGGTGGCTGTGTACTGAAGAAATTCAGAGTTCGGGAAAAAGAAGTTGAACATACTGAAGAAATTCAGAGTTCAGGAAAAAAAAAGCAAGATCAACAAGGTAACGCCAGAATTTCACTTTCAGATGAAGGACAAAACAAAATTCAAATAAGTGAAAGATACTAGGTTAACAACCTAATCCACTTTCCAGAAAAATTCAACCTAATATTAATCATCAGGTGAACAAAAACTCAAATATACTTGACAGAATCAAAAATTGTACCCTAGTGAATCCTTAAAATTTGAAAAAACTTTGAATAGGCTGAAATCTTACAAAATCAAGCCATTAATCTTGCAAATCTTATGATCACTATAAATTTATTTTTAATATATCAAATATATATATATATAATT
>OVBA01006513.1:0-16788 GCA_900406435.1 Lepidium aucheri
GTATCCAGATAGGTTGCTTGCATGTTTTCTCTGAGTATTGGTTCGACATCCGCTCTACTTACCACTACCCTATGATGATTTGATAGCTTAGAGACCAAAAAATCTTGTTATCACTATTCACTGAAAAACCAAAAGATTTTTCAATCAAAAGAATTTTTTTGTAATGTTTGTTCTCTTGGAAAAATAATAATTCGGCCATCACCAGCCAAAGTTGGGAATGAATCTCCAGTATTCTTGGAAAGAATACATAGTGATATATGTGGGCCTATCCACCAACTATGCGGGCCATTTAGATATTTTATGGTATTAATCGGCACATCTAGTAGATGGTCATATGTGTGTTTATTGAGCACACGAAATATGGCTTTCGCAAAATTCATTGCCAAATAATCAGGTGTAAAGCACAATTTCTTGATTATACAATAAATAAAGTAAGAGTTGATAACGTTGGTGAATTCACTTTAGAAGCCTTCAATGACTATTGTATGTCATTGGGAATAGATGTTGAACATCCAGTCCCGCATGTTCACACACAAAATGGCATGGCTGAGTCTTTAATCAAATGGTTACAAATTATTGCTAGACCGTTAATAATGAGAACAAGACTCCCAATTTCAATATGAGGTCATGCAATTTTGCATGCTGCGACACTAATTCAAATAAGACCGATTGCATATCATAAATACTCCCCATTAGAATTAACATCTGACCATAAGCCAGATATATCCTATCTCTGAGTTTTTGGATGTGCGGTGTATGTTCCTATAGCACCGCCGTAAAGAACAAAAATGGGACCACAAAGGAGATTGGGGATATATGTTGGGTATACATCTCCAAGTATAATTCGGTATCTGGAACCAAAAACTGGTGATATGTTTACAGCACGCTTTGCCGATTGTCATTTTAATGAAGATGAATTTCCAGCGTTAGGGGGAGGAAATAAAGAAACTCCAAATGACATTACATGGTACACACCGTCGTTATGGCACCTTGATCCCCCTACAAAACAATGTGAACTGGAAGTTCAAAAAATTGTGCATTTACAAAATATAGCAAATCAGATACCAGATGCATACACTGATACAAAAAGGATGACAAAATCATATATACCCGCTGTAAATGTTCTATCAAGAGTTATTGTTCGGGAAGAACAAAATAATGGAAATATACCAAATGAACCTAAGGTTCATTTTAAAAGGGGGAGACCTATCGGATCAAAAGATTAAAATCCCCGAAAGAAAAAGAATTTGGGAGAATTAAATAAAAGTGGTCCAGAAGAACCAAATCATACAGAGAAAAGTCCCGAAGACAAAAATAAAGTAAAACATGAGATTTCCATCAACTATGCTCAAAATAGAAATATTTGGGTTAGAAATGAAATAGAAGACGATGATGGAATTTTCTCATTCTTTGTATCAAAAGAAACATATAATGAAAGTGATGATCCAGATCCAATGTCCATATTAGAATGCCAGAAAAGATCGATTGGGAAAAGTGGAACATGGCCATGACAACAGAATTGAATTCCCTCAACAAAAGAAAAGTCTTTGGACCTATTGTCATAACACCTAATCATGTAAAACCTATTGGGTATAAATGAGCTTTTGTTCGTAAAAGAAATGAGAAAAATGAGGTAACAAGGTATAAAGCCCGACTTGTTGCCCAAGGTTTTTCTCATAGACCGAGAATTGATTATGATGAAACATATTCCCCGGTAATGGATGCAATTACTTTCAGATTTCTGATGAGCCTAGCAGCATCTAAAAATCTAGAAATGTATCTAATGGATATTGGGACAACATATTTATATGGATCACTTGATAATGAAATATATATGAAAATCCCAGAAGGATTAAAGATGCGTGAAGCATTGAGTTCAAAATCAAAAGAAATATGCTCAGTCAAATTACAACGATCACTCTACGGATTGAAACAATCCGGATGCATGTGGTATAATTGCTTAAGTGAATATTTGTTGAGTAAAGGATATACCAACAATGCGATATGTCCTTGTGTATTTTTTAACAAATCTATAATATGTTTTGTGACCATTGCTGTATATGTTGATGACTTGAACATAATTGGAACTCTAAAAGAAATTGATGAGACAAGAACTCATATGAAGAAAGAGTTTGAAATGAAAGATCTTTGATAGACAAAATTTTGTCTTGGACTCCAGATCGAGCATCTTCGGAATGGAATTTTCGTACATCAATCAAATTATACAAAAAGGATCTTAAACGCTTTTATATGGATAAAGCAACTCCTTTGAGTACTCCAACGGTCAATAGATCACTTAATGTCGATAAAGATTCATTCCGACCCTATGAAGATAAAGAAGAGGTATTGGGTCCTGAAGTATCTTCTATGAGCGCTATTGGTGGACTCATGTATCTTGCAAATTGCACTAGACCAGATATAGCATTCACTACTAATCTACTTGCAAGATATAGTTCGTCACCTATGCGCAGATATTGAAATGGAATAAAACATATATTTTGTTATCTTCAGGGAACAACTGACTTGGGATTATTTTATAACAAAAATTCTAGTTTTGATTTAGTTGGTTTTGCAGATGCTGGCTACTTAATAGACCTACACAAAGCTCAATCGCAAACCAGCTATGTTTTCACAATTGGAGGCACTGAAATTTCTTGGCGTTCCCAAACGAAGATCCTAGTCGCTACCTCTTCAAATCATGCAGAAACAATTGCACTTCATGAAGCATGTAGATAATGCATATGGCTTAGATCCATGACTCAACACATACAAGAAGCAAGCGGAATAGTCATATATAAAGAACCAACAAAGGTGTTTGAAGTTAATGTTGTTTGTGTCGTCCAACTCAAAGAAGGTTATATCAAAAGCGACCGAACCAAACATATCTCCCCAAGATTTTTCTCTTACACATGAGAACTTGAAAAGAATCAAGAAGTGAATATTCAGTATATCCTATCAGCAGACGATGCAGCAGATTTATTCACAAAGGCGCTTCCCACTACAACATTCAGAAAACATGTTCACAATATTGGAATGTGTCAATTATGAAATCTATGATATTCATCATTTCAGGGGGAGATTATGTCGTTGTACTCTTTTTTCCTTATCATGGTTTTTATCCCACTGGGTTTTTTCATGATAAAGGTTTTTAATGAGGCAGTGCGTAATGCATAAATAATAATAGGTAATTAAGGGGGAGTGTTATAAATATATAGGTATAATAATTACATATATTATAGATATAATAAGTATATACAAAATATCTTATATCTTACCTTCTATATATATGTACTCACCTTTGTGTGTAACTTACACAACAACACAAATCAAAATAAGAGAAAAGTGATATCTCACTCTTACTCTCCTCACGTTTCTCTTTCTTTCTTCTTTAATAACATATCACAACACAATACATCTCATAAGTGAAAGAATAATTATTACAACTCTTTTTCTCACGTTTCCTCTAGTACTTCTAGTAGTCATCTCACCTTTTATTTGTCTTTTTTTTCACTTTAGTAGATATAATAATATATATTACATTTTTAAAGTTATTTTATAACATGGCCCAATTTTTTTATTTGATAACTCTTGTGATCCTTTATTATCTCCATTGTTTTTGAGAAATTTGGATGCTTGACTACAATGTTAGCAGCAAAAACTTACAAAAAAGCTGAAGCATCAATCAACGGAACCAAAGTGTCTTACAAAGATACAGGGGAGAGTGGTAACCATACATGCCATAGAAATTTAAACCTATGTGGATGTAATCGGCGATATAGTTGATTATTTCATTGATGATAAGCTGAGGTTTAAATTCATGGAATCCAAACCTGCATTCACTACACCAAACACAAAGAAAAGCAAAAAAAGTAGGTAGCAAAATAGTTACAATATAGTAAACGGATTAGGACATCAAAATTAATCAAAAGCTATGGGGGCAATGTCCTTTTTACTTCTTCTACGTTTTTGTTGAAAGTAATTGCATTAACCTATAATAGTGAGAGTTTAAGAGCTAAGAGTCGGTCCTAATTCCCTGAAGAGAAAACTATTTTTACAAAATTTAGGCTCACATGGCAGGTGAATCTGACATGGTAATAATATAGATGAGTTAGAGGGGAGGATGAAGTGTCCTAAGAGTAGAGATATGAAAAAACTGCTGATGTGAATGATATAGAAGGCCACAAATAACTTCTTTTAGTATATATAGATTGCTTACAATACATCTTAATTATTTAATGAGATTTTTTCATGTAAGAATTTGAAGATAATAACATATGAAAATATTTTATCCAAAAAAGAAAAGAAAAGATAAAATAAAACTCGTAAACTAATTGAAGAATACTCATATAATCCAATATGATCCTATACTCATATAATCCAATATGATCCTATAGTTTCTAGAATAATTAATATCATGTATACAAATTTAGATAAACGGTCAAAAATTAACTGAACTATTTTCTTCGTGCCGTTTCATACATAAACTCGATGATCCATCTTATTTATATATAAAGTGTCAAAATTTTCAAAAAGTAGACATAAACCTAAAAAATATGGTTGGAACCTTTATTAATTGTTAATTTCCTTAGTCAACACATGTATGGTGATTGATGTTGTGTTAGCATAGTTATCAAAACAACATTGTTTTGATAGTTGGAGATAAGTAAAGATAATTTGTAGACAATCTTGCTTTTATCAATAAATTGATTAGAGTTATAAATAAAAATAAAGATATTTTATTTGAGAGACACAAAAAAAGACTCATTCAATTGCTTTGAAAATAAGTCGTAATCATTTATCAGTTGTTTCTCTAATATCATAATATCTAATAATTTTGCAAAGCAATAATTAAAAAAATTAATAAATAAACTATTTTGATATCTTTTCTATATAAAAATCTAAAAGCGGTTATAACTTAAACGAAGCGAGTGAACTTACTTGATTCAACTCACCATAAGACCACTATTATCGGTAGGATCTAATCTGTTTCTTAGTGTTATTAAGGATTAAAAACATGAAAATGAAATTAAAAACGTAAGGATCGGTTCTTAAACTAGAACCAATTTTGGTATTAAGAAACCTTCACGTGGCGTTGTTTAATTGGTCCGTGAAACAAATATAAAACACGAAAAAAATCCAACGCGTAAAAATCATTTTTTTCTCTCTCTCTTTTCGTCTCTCTCTCATATCTCTCTGTCTCTCTCGCGACGACGAACAAAGAAATCGACATCGAGTGTCGAATCGAAGCGATTTCCGGTGATGAAGACCGTCTGTTGATAGAGACAAAGTGGTGCTACAAGCTCCACCGACTGCGGATTCTCTGGTGCATTTGCGGAGTCAACATCGGAGTAAAAATTGGAGACTTTTTATTTGTGGAATCAAAATCGGAGTCAGAATCGGGGAAACCGATCGTTTGCAAAGCCAAGAAAGGTAAAATCTCAAGTTTCTATTAGTTTCCATCGATTTATTTTGAAATTAGGTTTAGAGTTTGTCCGATTTTGGAAATTAGTGTTTTTAGAATTAGGGTAAAGTGTTGATTCGTTGTGTTTATGATGGATTTGTTTAGGGTTTGTCCGATTTAGGGTTTATCTGATTTAGGATTTGTCCGATTTTGAAATTAGGTTTAGGGTTTGTCCGATTTTGGAAATTGACGGATGGATTTGTGTTTTCTGATGAATTGCTTATGATGTATTGTTTATGCTCAATTGTTTATGATGACTTTGTGTTTGTAATCCATTTCTTTTCTCTGTCTAATCTCTTCTCTGTTTTATGTGAGGAATGGTGAGAGCAGCTGGGATGAACTGGGAGGAGCAAATGGTTCATCTTTTATATAAAAGGTTAGTGAACTCAAACTTTTCTCCTATGGCTTGGTGATAATTTGGTGATAATCTGGTGATTATAGTTGTAGTGTTTTGAGTGATAATCTGTTGATTTGAGTGATAATGTGGTTATTTGAGTAATTGAAAATGAATCAATTATACTGAGAATGAATCAGTTATACTGAGAATGAATCAATTGTAATGGTTGATATATGATTTATATTACTGATATATGATTTTTATATATAATGGTTATATGATTTTTATATATAATGATTCAAACTCAATGGATATATTGATAATCAATTATACTGATATATGATTTATATATATAATGGTTGATATATGATTTATATATGATTGATAGTTCAGTTCTGAAACTGTTTATGTATGTTGATATATGATTGATAGTACTAGAGTTTATGAGAAATTAGATCCTTTGATAATTGATGTAAAAAAAATTTAAGCTACTTGTTCAGAAAATTCAATAATACACCAAACTCAACTCAATCAACCTCAGCTTCAAATAGGAGTATATGATTCAAACTCAACACATTTTAATCATATAGCTCAAATAGTGATATATGATTCAAACTCAACCCGTTAAAATCAACTCAACTATGTATTTTGATCTGTATTCAGTTCTATTAAACCATATATATATGATTTTTATGTTCTGTAAACTGAAATAGGTTCTAGAACTCAACTTAGTTGAGTTCTGTTAAACTCAACTACCAAACAATTTTTCAATTAAGAACAAGCCCTTAATAAGTTTGTGATGTCTCGTGTGTCAGTTCATGTAGTTAAGTTGAAAATCCTTCACTAATGAACTGAAGAATTCATAACTCCCAACCTATTCATAACTCTCAATTCATAACTCTGAACAGTTCATGGAGTTAAGTTGATTTAACTTGTGTGTGTTGAATGCTTGATTAGAGTTGTAGAGTTAATTGTCTCATTTAATGCTAACGACAATTGGTAGATGAATTAACTCTCAACCTATCTTTTGAGGTTATAAAACTAACCTTAGAACCTAACTTGACTCAATACAACTCTTAAAAACACTTAAAAACACTTAAAACACAATCCTAAATGAATCCCTTTGATAACTCGGTTGCTGGCTTCGTGGAGCTTTTAACCAACCAGCAGAATTTCCCATTCATTCAGCCAAGTACTAATGAATCTCCATCACCAAGTTCTGTCCTTGGTGAATCTGAAGTCTCTCTATTAAGCACCCAAGGTGAAAACCCCACAGCGAGTAAGAGAATTCCTTGGTCAGTCACAGAAGATTTGATATTGATATCTGCTTGGTTAAACACAAGAAAAGATGTCATTGTAGGGAATGAGCAAAGAAGAGAAGCATTATGGAAGCGGATTGCAACCTATTTTGCTGCAAGTCCAAATGCTTCTTCTCTGAAAAAGAGAGAGTCAGGACAATGCAAACAGAGATGGTCAAAGATAAATGAGACTACTTGTAAGTTTTTCGGATCTCATCAAGCTGCAACAACTCAGATGGCAAGTGGTATGAATGAAGATGATCTCATTAAGTTAGCACACCAGATTTATGAGAATGATTACAAGAAGAAGTTCAACATGGAGCACGCATGGAGAGCATTAAGACATGATTAGAAGTAGTGTGCTCTACATCCTACTAAAGAAGTAGAGAAGAATAAAAGAAGAAAGGGTGAATCCGGAAATATCCATTCCACTGAAGCTTCTCTAGATGAAGGAGAGTCTCAGACTTCTGAAGCTCGTCCACAAGGTGTAAAGGCTGCCAAGAGTAAAGGCAAGAGGACATCCACAAGTTCTGAAGGTGGAGATCAAGCTTTGGAAAGGATTCAGAGTTTGTGGGATGTAAGGCAAAAGGACTTTGCCTTGAAGCAACAAGAACATGCTTTGAATGATAAACTAACAAACAAGAAACTTCTTGAATGTATTCTAGCTAAACCAGAGCTGTTATCTGAAATCAAAGAACAACGTAAATTGAAGCTAATCAAAGAGATTTTGCTTTGAAAATCTTATGTTTGAATTTCTGATGTATGTTTTTCAGTATGCTTTTGTTTTGAATATGTGAATCTGTGATGTATGTGATGATGTTTGTGATGAATGTATGTGATGAATATGTGATGAATGTATGTGAATCAGTCTATAAATCTGTGATGAATCAGTCTATGAATCTGTCTATGAATTAGTCTATGAATCAGTGTATGAATCTGTGATGTTTCTTTTGTTTCTTTGTGTAGGAGGACAACATCTGCTTCACGGACTCAACTTTTTGGAACTGATGGACTCAACATCTGTTTTGCGGACTTAACACGGCTTTTGTATTAGTTTTGTATTATTGTAACAAACTGATCACAAGATCAGTGTATGAATCAGTGTATTACTTTTGTATTATTGTAACAAATTGATCACAGAATCAGTGTATTACTTTTGTATTATTGTAACAAACTGATCACACTCTTCTATTACTTTTGTATTATTGTAACAAACTGATCACAAAATCAATTCTCTCTTCCATTCTCTCTTCTATTATAAATATGATCACACTCTTCCTCTTTACATTATCTCTTACAAAAAAACATCATTGTCTCTTCTTACAAAAAAAATCATTCTCTCTTTTTACAAAAATCATTTTCTCTTTTTATAATATGGCTTCCTCTTCCCTTGATGAGTTAGCGGAAGCGTTGAATAAAGAATTCAATAATATTTTCTACAAAGAATTGGATACATCTTTGTACTCTTACAGTGATTGTGTAGCAGCTCTAAGACAGAGGAAAAAAAGAATCCATATTGAAAGACATCGTGAAGAAGGACACATCAAGTTATGGACCGACTATTTTGCTGAAAATGCAACTTTCCCGCATCCTATGTTCCGAAATCGCTTTAGAATGAATAAGTCATTATTCATTCTTATTGTTGATCTGCTATCAAATGAAATTCCTTTCTTTCAACAAAGAAGAGATGCTACCGGAAGGTACGGTTTCTCTGCACTGCAGAAGTGTACAGCAGCAATTCGTATCCTTGCATACGGTTGTGCGGCTGATGCAGTTGACGAATATCTCCGGATTGGTGAAACCCCATCTCTGAAGTGCATGGAACATTTTGTTAACGAAATTATTTTTTGCTTTGGAGACGAGTATCTAAGAAAACCCACCGCAGAAGATCTTCAAAGGCTACTCATTATTGAGAGCTTAGAGGATTTCCAGACAAGATGGAAAGTATCGATTGTATGCATTGGGAGTGGAAGAATTGCCCCACCGCTTGGAAAAGGGCAATATTTTCGTGGTTCGGGTAAACCAACGATCATTTTAGAGGCAGTTGCTTCCTAAGATCTTTGGATATGGCACGCGTTTTTTGGTCCACCGGGAACTTTAAATGATATCAATATTCTTGATCACTCTCCGGTTTTTGATGACATATTACAAGGTCGAGCACCAATAGTGAGGTATGTAGTCAACAAGAACGAATATTGTTTAGATTACTATCTCACAGATGAAATTTATCCAAAATGGGCTTCGTTTATCCAATCTATTTCACTTCCACAAAGTGAGAAAGCATCTTTATTCGCCACCCATCAAGAAGCTTGCCGTAAAGATGTCGAGCGTGTTTTTAGAATTTTGCAAGCTCGATTTGCCATTGTTAAAAATCCAGCTCTTATTTGAGATAAGGAATTGGAAAAATTATGCGAGCATGTATTATACTCCACAATATGATAGTAGAAGACGAACGACATATGTATACCCAGTTCGATGTCAGCAAATTCATAGAGGCAGAATCTTCGGGAAGTACAATGGTCGATTTCACCTATTTTACTAATATGCCTTCAAATCTCGTCGATATAATGACCACTAGAACTCGAATTCGTGATCGAACTATCCATGAACAATTGAAGAACGATTTGGTCGAGCATATATGGACTAAATTTTCAACCAATCATGATTAAATTGATTGTGTTTAAGATTATTTATTCTAGCTAAGTGTATGATTTACAATTATTAATTTGCAATAATAATTAAGTTATCTAATTTTTTTTTTAAGAAACTCTTCTAAGAAACTACCATTAATCACACCTACAAACTCAAAACAAAAATACATCTCTTAACTCTACTTTTTCCTAATTTAATCATTATTTAATTTTTATAGACTCTAATTAAGAGATTACCAATAATGTTGCTCTAAGCTATTATGAACTATCTTAACATAACTCTTTATTATACGGATTTATATTAATAACATAGATTTATTAGATTTCTTTTGATATATGAAACTGACGAAATGGTAAAATCTTATAATAAAAATGCATTTATTTAATTTTCTCTCTTGTATATTCTTCTTTTCTTAACTTTAGTTTTTTTTTATCTTCAACTATCGAAATAGTGTTGTTTTGATAATTATGGCAACACAACATCAATTACCGTACATATGTTTATTAATCGACTTGGACATTTAACAGTAGACTAACGTTAATAATAGTCAATTATGGTTTTGTCAAACTGTTCAAGCTCATGTTGATTTTGACAAATGGTATAGTTCGTGTAGGAATCGATACACTGTAAAAAGTTTTGTTTGAAAATAGCATTTTTCCTGGTCAGATCACGTGTCGTGTTTCGACTAACTATAGACTAACAATTTCGATCATATTTTTGTATCTTCATGTCTACTTTTTGAAATTTTTGACACTTTTGTATAAATAAGATCAACCATCGAATTCATATATAGAACAACATGAAAAAAAAAATTCAGTTGAATAATGTCTGTTTTAAAAGACATTATCATCTCTATTGTATTCATTTTTTTCTATATTTTTTTTCTTCATCTTTATTTCTCTACATTTTTTTCTCTTTCTTCATGTTTTTTCCTTTCTATATGATTTCTCTGCATTCTCTCAATCTTTTTTCCGCATTCTTTCTATGTTTTTCCTCTCTAAATAATTTTTGCTCTCTCTAGAATCGTTTTGTCAACTTGATTAAGAAGCAAAAGAGAAAATTACATTAATATATAATCTTAGAAATAATGTTAATTAAGTTTAAATAGAATTCGTGATACAAATACCACATACATATATAATCGAAGCTAATCATATTGAATAAATCTCAATTGTTTTCTTCACCATGAACAAAGAAAACATAACTATTAGCAAATCATGTATAGAAGATAAAAAAAAGAAATACTCGGTAAAAACCTAAATAAAATAGGTTAAACCATATGGTGGAGGAAAAAGAAGATGGTAAATGGTTACCAACCACATTTAGCCGCACAATTTCTGGTACATGGTGTGCCAACTGGTGCTTTTTGGCGTGGACACTGCATGGTACAATATCCGTGGCAGTTGGCCTTAATTCTTTCACAAGTCAATGAAGGATCTGCTCCATTGCATTCTTGTAATCCACATCCCATAATTATCATTGTTAATACTATCATCACTTTATACATTTTCTTTACGGTAGCAAATTTTTTTAAAACAAATTATTGTTACGAATGGCATATTGTAAGAGAGCGGCACGTGATTTATATATATATTCAGTTTGTTTCTATATATAGTACATTTGCTAATTTTTGTGTGGTTAGGTTTAAACTGATTTTTGTTATTTTTCTTAATTGATTTGACCTAATAAATATCGTTTGAACTGCAAGCTCATGGTTATTGTTTTTGAAAATATCAATTAAAATTAATATGTAGTTAATATATAGTTAATCTCATTCAATACTAGATGATTAAAGAGATTTGTATAAGCTTTCATTTTTACTTATAATCGGTGGAATTCTATACATAATCTCAAACTAGTTATTGGGCCTTGTTGGGTTGTATTCTGTATTAGGTTACTACAAACACATATTGTAATCTATATATAAAGAGACAGAGATCGATAATAAACTTGAGAATCCTTTTCGAAAACACAAGGCTTCTTGTCATGGTATAGTTACAGTTCAAATTTTTTCACTAAAACTCCTACACTTCTTCCCATCATGAGTACTGATTCAAACGTCAACGAACCATCTGCACGGATTGAGACAAAACGGACGATATCTCCTTACAATCTCACAGCAGGTGACAATTCTGGCATTCTTATCTCTAATCCATTGTTGAAAGGTCACAACTACAATGAGTGGGCCTCAAATTTGCGATTGGCGTTGAAAGCACGCAAGAAAT
This sequence comes from Lepidium aucheri, assembly GCA_900406435.1. Classification (NCBI taxonomy): domain Eukaryota; kingdom Viridiplantae; phylum Streptophyta; class Magnoliopsida; order Brassicales; family Brassicaceae; genus Lepidium; species Lepidium aucheri. The sequence goes on from OVBA01006513.1 coordinate 11,974, forward strand.
TCGGATTTGCTGATGGATCTATTTTCCAACCTGATGAATCTTCATCTGATCACGAAGACTGGATTGCTAATAATGCTCTTGTTGTCTCATGGATTAAACTCACCATCGATGAGAGTATCTCAAACTCCTTGGCATTCACAGATAATGCTTCCAAACTCTGGACACACATACAAAAATGGTTTAGAGTTAAAAATGGTCAACAAGTCCAGAGACTCAAAGCAGAATTAGCTTCAAGATCTGGCGCACCTTAGCTGACTACCAACAGACTAAGACAATGGATAAAGTTCGACGTGAACGTGAGGAAGATAAATTACATCAATTTCTTATGGGTTTGGACGATGCAATTTATTCCTCTGTAAAATCTAGCTTGCTTCTTGTCAGTAGTTTCTGAAATTCATTTAAATCAATAGTTTCATGCTCAGGTTTAATCATGATCTGATCAGTTTGTTGTTCATCAATCTCAGAACATGAAATCATAAAATCATAAAGCTCTCCTATGTAGCTTCTCTCATCTACGTCTCTCTGCTTCAAGATTTGGAGATTTTTTGCTTTCGTTTTCTTCCTTCTCTGTCTTTACTTGTCTCTTACGGTTTATTCTGACTGGTTCCTCATGTCTGCTTCCTATTATGATTCTTTTTTCCTTTTATGCAATAAAATTAACTCAGACCCAACTTCATATATCATTCCAAAATGAAGGAATAAATAGTATTACTCCAAATTAGAGTAATACTATTCATCCTTTATTTTTGGGATACTTGCAAAAATAACTCTTTGACTTAAGTTAATTGCAAATATAACCTACCATTTTCTCTCTCCTCAAATCCCTCAAAAATATCCCTAGTTCTTTTGATAATTTCGAAAATGTCATTGCTTTTTTTTGGTTTATCATTTATCCCTACCTAAAATTATCAAACTACATATTCAACTTCACATATTTACTAAAATGTCATCTTCTTCAATTCTACCAACAACCATTACCAACCAAATTCAAGCTAGTAAATGGTCATAAATCCTACTTTTTCGGACATTACATACTTGTAAACAATCTTCAACTATATTAACTCTCATTCTCTCTCAATTTCTATCCATAAATCTCTTTAATTTTTATTTTAATCTTTCAAAAATCTTGAAACGTTAGTTTTCGTTAGTTTTGAAGCTACAATAACACGATTGGAAGCTACATTTTGACATTATGGGCATCTAAAAAAGGTATATATCATCACTAAGTGAAATCGTCTAAAGATCTGAAAATTTCGAAAAAGTTGCAGAGAGGAGACTTCACCTGAAGTCTCCACGTCCATGGAGACTTTACTTGAAGTCTCCAAGTCAACAGAGAAGTTAGTTTTGCAATTGACTTTTTTAAAAATCTAAACAGGAGACTTCGAAGTCTCCAAATTCTTGTTTGAGGAAAAAAAAATTTGGTGGAGACTTCACATGAAGTCTCTAAATATTGACTTTTACGGAGACGTCTAGTGAAGTCTCCGCGAATTGTGGAGACTTCACCTGAAGTCTCCGTATATTGGAGGGGTTATTTTTGAAGTTGACCAACCTTTAAATTATTTGACTCAATATTTGTAGAAATCTTTGTCTGACGGGAGACTTCGGGTGAAGTCTCCCAAAACGGAGGAGACTTCATGTGTAGTCTCCTTTTATTTATTATTAAATGGACCCCACTAATGCTTTTTACCATACTAATTAAAAAAATAAAAAATAAATAAAATAAAGGAGACTTCCTGGGGAAGTCTCCTCCCTTTAAACGGAGACTTCATGTGAAGTCGCCTACCCTCGGAGACTTCAACCGGAGACTTCATTCGTTAAAAGTCAAACTTAGTCAATTGCAAATATAACCTACTCCTTTTTCGGAGACTTCAGGTGAAGTCTCCTCCGATTTGAGAAAACAACTATTTTGGGACGTTTTTGTGGAGACTTCAGGTGAAGTCTCCCTTAAAAATTTTTTATTGCAGAAGTGACCTGTGAAATAGGAGACTTCACCTGAAGTCTCCTTCAAAAAAGTCAACATTTTAGTCAAATACAGAAATAACCTCCGAGACTACACGAAGTCTCCATAATACGTCCGGAGACTTCACATGAAGTCTCCACTTAAAATACAGAGACTTCATGTAACGTCTCCACCTTAATAACGGAGACTTCAGGTGAAGTCTCCAGAACGTATTATAATTGTAAGCTTGATTTATCTTGATTATTAATGATACTTTTACCAATTTTTTGATCTAATATTGTTATAATATGTTTTGCAGGATAATGGTTCACTTACCGGTTGTTTATGGAGAATGGGTTAGGAAAGACTTGTATTGGCATTTTGAGGTGGATACTTCCAAAGGAGGGAGAATGCTACTTGTAGATGATGGTTGTACGCATGCTGAACTTCTTGGAATGATACAAGATGATTATGATATGGACATTGGAACCAATAATGTAGAGTTGGCATATGCACTTCCAGATTCATTGTTTCAAGCAATGCCACCTAATACTCCTCTGATGTATATCACAAATGATAGACAAGTCTGAAGCTTGGTTAAGTTATGTAAGCTTCATGTTATCCGTCTATGTGTTTGTGGTGGTTTAAGAGAGAGTGAAAGTAAAGGAGACAATTGTGAAGAAGAGTGGGAACAACATGACAACGAACAAGAGAAAGAGGTCAAAGGCGAAGTAGATGACCTATTGGAAGGTGACATGGAATACCAACTTGATGATGAACCTGAAGTTTATATAGACGGTGAAGATTACAGTATATATGGGAAAGTAAAAGACGAAGACGAAGATTACGTTCGTCAAGAAGACAAATCAGAATACATATATGTTGGTCGGAGTTTTGCTAGTAAAGAAGAATTGATATCTACATTGCGATTGAGNTAATTTTCGTGCATACAAGTCAACAAAAAACTCTATGTGGCAAAGTGTTGTGTTCCTGAATGTAAGTGGAAGGTTAGAGCAATTGTGACAAATGCAAGGGATACATTTTGGGTGACAAAATACATGAATGTTCATACATGTTCCGTGGCAGAACGATATGATCACTTCAAGCAGTATTCGCCCAAACACATTGGTAGGTTATTCGTAGATAGTTTTGAAACAATTGATGAGGTTACGCCAAAGCATATCAATGAGTCAATGAAGACAATGTATGGGCTGCGAATAGGGTACACTACTTCGTTTAGGGCATTGATATGCGCCCAATAACTGTTTCGTGAGACAGCAGAAGATGGTTATGATAACTTGCCCAGTTATTTGCAGCTAATACAAGAATCAAATCTGGGAACTATTACAGGGCTTGCACTCGATGAACAAAATAGATTTAAATATCTGTTTCTCTCATTTGGTGCCGCGATTTTCGGGTTTGGTTTTCTTAGACGAGTCATTGTGGTTGATGGATGTCATTTAACTGGGAAGTATGGTGGAGTTTTGCTAGTAGCAACGGCACATGATGGCAACTTCCAGATATTTCCATTGGCATTTGGTATTGTAGACACTGAGAATGATGCTTCATGAGAATGATTTCTTAACAAATTAAGTACTTGTTTCTCACACGAAAGTCCATTGGTAATAATTTCTGACCGGCACACCTCCATAAAGAATGCGCGTACCACAGTTTTCCCTTGGGTAACACGAGGCATTTGTTACTATCATCATCAGAGTAACATTGTCACCAAGTTTAGAGGAAAACAACTACTGTATTTGGTTAGAGCAGCGGCATATGCGTACACTTTTGCTGACTTCAATCGATACATGGACGAGTTGAAACATATAAACCCTACTCTTGCTAATTACTTAGTAGATGCAGACCCAAAGTTGTGGTCCCGTGTTCATTTCCCAGGCGATAGGTACAACATTCAGACTAGCAATATTGCAGAATCTCTCAATGCTGCGTTTAAGCTAGCAAGAGGATTTCCCATAACATTCCTATTAGAGTATATACGAGAGAAGCTAGGAAAGTGGTTCTTCAAACNAAAAATGAAGAGAAGATACATCTACTCTCACAACATGCCATACTTGGGGAGTTGAACATTTGTTGGCAATTCGTGGAGATTATGCGTCCAAGATGGCTGTTGAACGAATAGACACTTGGAAGTTCTCCGTAAAAGCGGGTGCGAGAGACTACTTAGTTGATGTACAGCAAAGAACATGTGGATGTGGTGTCTATCAGATTGAGAAAATACCTTGTTCACATGTCCTTGCATCAACAGTAGAAGCCGGTATACATGTTTCTACTCTTACATTTCCATTTTATAGGAAGGAATATTTGATTGCTGCGTACTCTCAGACTATATACTCAAAAAGTGATCATGGTATTGAGGAACAAGAGCAATGTCTTCCACCAGTTGTGAAGATTCTACCAGGAAGAAAGAAGAAATCTAGGTGGCAGACTTGGCTAGAGATTGCTAGAATGCGTCACAACAAGACCACAAGACTCTCCAAGCGATACAGTTGCTCAAAATGCAAACAACCGGGTCATACACGAACAAAATGTGTAAGTTATAATCCTTTATTGTATTTGATTAAAGGGATCCGTTGATTAAATATCCCTTTATCTTTGTAGGTATCGAAGTTGGAAAACGAGTGAGGCTCGATGCTCCGCGTACACATGGAAACTTTGAGTGAAGTCTCTGCGTATACATGGAGACTTCGAGTGAAGTCTCCGCGTACACATAGAGACTTCGAGTGAAGTCTCTGCGTACACATGGAGACTTCGTGTGAAGTCTCCAAAGTTTATTCTGCAAAGTAAACTAACATATCACTTATATGTAAGTCTCCAAAACAGAATACAAAGTGTTCCCAGATAAATAAACAAACCTA
>OVBA01006514.1:0-16787 GCA_900406435.1 Lepidium aucheri
TCTCTCTCTCTCTCTCTCTCTCTCTCTCTCTCTCTCTCTCTCTCTCTTCCAATTGATGCCTTCTTTCGTTTGGCTTGCTATCGCTGTTCTTACTTTGGCCGCAGAATACGAAAGGCCAATATGTCCTGCCGTTTTTCAACACTTGTTCCAGATCAAGCGGACTAGAATTAGAGGTCGCTCGTACTTCTACCTTGTCCCAAATAAAGGGACAAAATTCATCACTTGACTCTCGTACCGTGAGGACTGCTGGAAGAAGGGGTTCTTTGGTTTTAGCTCGAACGAGTGTTCGATTGGGTCTTTTCTGTTTTCCAAGATTCTTTCCTCTACGAACAACAAGATTGGGCAGGATCATTCGGCTGCGTGTTTGATTGTTACTTTGCTACGTTTTATATATGTTTTTTTTTGTTTTGACTTAACATCAAGATGACCTATTCTTTTTTCTTTTACGTCTTTTTCAGTGCTTTTTGACCCAATTCTTCCGCATGAATCATTAAGAGCTCTCGTGCGCTGGTTTAGCCGTGGTCATGCCAATTTGAGCATGTTTATCCATTTGTGTATAGCCAGGCCTTTTTCTGACGCCCGCACTCCTTACACATTCGATGGGAAACCCAGCTGCTTTGTCTAGCAGGGAGTCTAAAGGCTCGAAGTCCTCAAATCCTCCAGCTCATGGTCACAGAGGTTGGTTTTACTTGATTCTCTTGACCGAGTTTACTATTTGTGTTTTTACCCTTCTCCTTTTTCTAGGCTTGAAGGATTCTCATTCATCCCGATAGACCAACATTTGGGTCCGCTCTACCAAGCATGCCGCTGAAAAGGACGCCGGTCCGTCGGATGCCCCTACTGTGAATGAGGTTATCGATTATGTGGATTAGCAGCTCGGGTGTCCACGTCAGGGATTGGACACTTCCCCTGCTACCAAGGATGAGGACTGCGAGCCGTCTCCTAAGCGAGCTCGTGCTCATTCCCCAAAGAATGAAAAAGCATAGAAGCGACCTCAGGACACTTCCAACTCTGGGAGTATGTCGGAGTATGCATGGGAGTTTATACACGACCGCAAGGTTCTTGTTATTGAGGATTGTTGTGGCATGGGGATTATGCTCTGCCATTACAAGCTGCAGAATTGTTCGGTTCCCTCGTTTGATAACATGAAACATAGGGACGATTATGCCGATGTAGCTCAGGCTGTGGGGTATGTAAACTCTCTTGGTTGCTTTACACATTTTCTTCCCCTTTTTTTTACTTACATAGCCTTTTACTTCCTTGTCTTTCAAATTATGGGCTCTATCAACAAGCTCATAGCCAATTATGACTATGATGTTAACCATCCTCCCCATTTGAAGCAATCTGATGAGTCCGAACGATCCATATGCGGTCTGGTTGATACAGTTCGAGACTTGAATGGAAAAATTCCGGACCGAACCGCTGATGCTGACCAGCTGAAAGAGGAGATCGCTAGACTTAAAGGAGAGCTCGCGGAGGATGAGACTTTTGCTGCCAACTTCTCGAGCACTCTAGCGGAGGAAAAGAAAAAGATAGGCGAAGAGCGCGCTAAGGCTGTCGCTGATGCTATTCGGGCCATTAAGGAGGAATTCGCCGCTAAAGACAAAGGACCGCGAAGAGAAGTCGAGTCACCGGAAGGATCACGAAGCTTTTCTACTCTGTGAAGCACATACCAAGGCTAGGCTTTCATTGATAAATATGATCAACCATGGTCCTCTTTCAATTGATGAGCTTGAGGCGAAGTACAAGAATGAAGAACTTGAGTTGGACACTATGGAGGGTAAGTTCGAGCTTCCTGAGGCCAGCCTCAGCATTCCCCGATCGTATGGACGTTGACACTTACGGGGTCCCTGCGGGGGTTAACTAGTTTGGCAGCAACATCGAGAAAGCTCTTTGGCCTTGCCGACGCGTTGAATGAAGCTTGCTCTTTTTCCCTTTTTATTCTTGTTTTATCTCTCTGTTTCCAAGACTTCTTTAGTACTTTTCTTCTTTCTTGTTTTGGCGTTTACCTTTCATCCTTATCTTTTAAGATTATTTATATATATATATATATATTATTGTTTTATTAAGATTTTTGTGATGATAATTTCTATTCACCTTTTCAGCGCGCATTTATTGATTACGTCGTAAACGAGATTGTTTATTTATTTTTGTACTCGGTCGAGTATGTTTGTATTTACATTGTTTCAATTATTTTCTATTTGTGCTCCATTTTTTCGAGCTTTCTTATTCCTATACATTATGAGTTTATGGTAAAGAGAGCTCTTTTACTTCTCGAGCTTCATTTTGTCCTTTCTGTTTATGAGCTCTAGGGGTTTCTGCCCTTATCTTTTTGAGCTATTTATTATCCCTTCTTTTTATGAGCTTCGGGAATTAAATGCCTATAAATTTTTGAGCTACTCTTTTGTGGGCCCATCGTGCTTGGGTAACGCTATTAGGTTTAAACCCACTGGATCTTTCTCTTTTATCATCATCCATCGATTTTCGGGGTTGATTCGAAAGGTCCTTTATTTTAGGCCATTAGATTGTTTAGCACTTTCTTGGCCGTTGATCCTTGGTAGCCAGTTTTTAAACGGCTTGATGTGATCGTTTGAATCTTCTCAAGCAATCTAGTCCGTTAATCTTAGTGCGTGTGTCAGACAAAGATTGCTCGATTGGTTACGCGTGTACGGCGATTATCATTTGTAGCGGTGGTTTCCGATGCGCTTTTTCTCGGTATAACTTCCATTTTATCTTTCTTCTTTAAGTCTCCATTTCAGCCATTTATGAAGCTATACTTTCCTTGACCGCTGCTCTCTCTTCTCTTCTCTTTTTTTTTGCTTTGCTTTCGTTGTCTGTAATTTTGTCGTATTTTTAGTTTCATCATGTCTTTCCGCTCTCGCCGTAATTCTTCTGAGTTTGAGGCTCCTAGTAGCCCTCAGACTTTTCAAAGGTTCATCTGACTCCGTGTTGTTTTGTGATTCATCGGAGTCAGAGTTGATGTTGCACGTCTCACAACCTTTGATCGATTCCGACCGCTATGACAAGACTAGGGTCAGGTACCGAGTCTCCGAGACGAGGCACCGTTCGTCCAGACCACGAACTACCAAGACCCCTTTAACTCATCACGCGGGGGATAAATTTCCTAACGCTTCTTCTGTTTTGACGGAGAAGAAACTTTGTGACTTACAATCGAGTTGTCGGTTTCTGCGCAGCATCGAGGTCATGCTTCTTGGTCTGTCTTTTACTCTGGAATGTCCTTCGGTGGGCTGGATTGTGTGTATCCGATCTATTTTATGGAGTGTGCTCTTTGCCTCTTGATTCCGATCGTAATTACTCAGTGCCTGTTAGATTTTAGGGTCACCTTTTCTCAGATGTGCCCATCAATGCTCTCTGTTATTCTGGGCATGGTAGTTTGCGGCACCGAGCTTAGGATATAAATGAGGGGTTCCGACATCTTGAACTTCTACTCGATCAAGGCAAACCCTAACTCTGATGGGAAAGGGGCTGGGACGAGGTACATGTCGCCCAGGAAGAGACAAAAGATCATTGACGGTCATCCAAATAAGGATACGAAGTGGGCAGACAAGTATTTCTTCTTCAAACTTTCACCTAGTTTGATTGGTGATGTCGATGCTCGGTTGTTTCAGCGAGCTTGGAGTGTCTCTACTGGTTGGCGCTCTTGATTTCCTTTCATGTGTTTACTTTATTGCTTGTTTTGTATACGAGCTTTATGTACTCTTGACTTGTCAAGGATAAGTGTTTTTCCTTTTGTCGAACACTTGGGTTCCATTGGACAAAATGCAAGGGCGCAAGTTGTTTATGAACCTCATGCACTCTTACTCCTGGGTTTGTGGATTTTCTTTTATTCACTTGTTGTTTTTTTTGTTACTTATGCATACATTTTAAAGAGTGTGCCTCACTCTTCTTCCCTCTACAGCTGGTACACGATGTTGTTAAGGCTGTCGGGTTTTGGGAGAATCATCTTCGTGAAACTGCCCCTAAGGAGTCCCTGGAGGTCTTAAGAACCCAACTGTTGGGGCTCCAGATCAGTTGCGATCTGCTCTGGTTTGAGAAGGAGGAGATCTAGAACAAGAACTCCAATTGGAGGCCGAAAAGGGTAAGATCGACATGGAAAAGCTTAAGGTTGAACATCGCCTTGCGATGGTTGTGGCGGAGCTTCAGGAGCTAAAGCGCCAGAACGATCAGGAGGCTAAAAGCGCTCGCCGCCAGCTTGGTTCTCAATATCGGACAGTGATCAAGGAGATTAAAGCCTGCTAGGACAGAAAGCAGAAAGATTGGGAGACAGTCTGCGAGTTCCGCCAGTTTGACATAAACTATGAGTTTGGACAACAAATTTTAGGCGGTAGATTCTCTAGTCATGAGGCCTTGACTGCAGAGTTGTCTGTTCTGAGGAACAAGATGGATTCCCTGAAGGAGAGCTACGTTGAGGAGCCTGACTTGGTTTTGGGAGATCTTCCTTTTTCCCGTATTTTTGGTTCTCTCGACAAAGCCACACGCTCCAACGGCAAAGAGCCATTGTTCTCTTCTACCCCACTAGACCCACAAGTTTGCGACTTTGCGGCCCGGCCTTAGCCTTAGCCTGCACCTACCAAGTAGGTTGCTACGCCTGAGGCCGTTGGTGTTGAACAGATGGAGATGGGCCTTGTGGAAGCGGCCTCTTGGAGCGGTATGCAGGATGTCAAATCAGCGCACGGTGACTCATAGTCTTTGTCACTAATCTTTTTTTATTATATTTTCTTTAAATTGTAACTGTGTGTTTAATGTTACCGGCGGCTTGATAGCCTATGCTTTTTTGACACAATGCATTTACATCGATGTTATTTAAATGTCTTCTTTTATTGTTGTTAACACCTTTGTTATTATGTATTTATTGTTGTTTTTTTATACAAGTGGCTAAGTTTGGCAAGGCCAAACTGCCTACGTACCATTTTCAAAGATCAAGCCTTTCGTAGTTCATTGGTTTGCAAAGAGGTTACACGTAGAACTTTTGAGATTCATTATGTTCCATGGCCAGAGTTCGGCTTTTCCTTTTTCCACGTCCTTTCGCCTGTGGACACCATCTGTTAGGATCTCGTTAACAAGATAGGATCCTTCCCAGGTTGTGCCTAACTTTCTCAACGTTCTCTATCAACTTAAGGTTACTAAACAAGTGGTGATAAGCACATTTTCTTNCTTAGCACGAGGTGTCCTGTGATGAACCTCCTAGGCCTAATCTTTTGAGCTATAGAATCAAGCTATTTTGTTGGTAATTCTACATTCGAATCATCGCATGGTCTCTCCTTTCTTCAGGGAGGTCAAGGTTATCAGCCATAAGCTGGTCATTCAGCTCGTCGTTTTCGGAGGATAACTTCCTCCTTAGGCTTGCAATCGATACCTCGGCCGGTACCATTGCCTTGATCCTATATGCTAAAGAGAACAGTGTTTCTTGTGACGTTCTTTTTGGTGTTGCCCGATAGGCCCAAAGGACACCGTTTAGCTTGCTAGACTAGAGACATTCTTTGGCGGAAAGCCATTTTTTATGTTATTCAAAATGGTTTTGTTTGTAGCCTCGGCAAGGCCATTCCTTTGTGGATACCTTGGCGTTGACGTCTTCAGATTTATTTGCCAGGTATCATAGAGAGCTCTGACTGGCTGCGAAGTTAGGTTAGTTATGTTTACTGTTATGATTTCTGTAGGTAGCCCATACCTGCAGACTATATTTTTCCATAGGAAATCCTTCACTTGATTTCCTGTTATCTGCTGGTACCCACTTCGTCAAGTAGTCTGTTACGACCAGTACAAAATGGAACCTTTGCCTTCTTGATGGTTTGAACAGACCTATTACGTCCATAGCCTATCTCATAAAAGGATAGGGTATCAGAGTTGTTCCTAGCTCCTCGCTTGGGGTACAAATTGCTGGTGCATGTCATTGACACTTCTTGCACCTCTGAGCGTAATTGTTACTATCGCTTAGCATCGTAGGTCAATAATAGCCTTGGCGATTGATTCTCAGTACGAGAGCTCGTCCACCGGAGTGGCTTCCGCAAAGTCCACTATGGACTTCTGACAATAGTCTTGCTCTTTTGTCTGGGCTATCAGAATTTGGTCCCGCACATAAGAGATCGGGCACAGCTGGACTTCTATTGTATAGTCGTTCCCCGATTAGACAAAACTTGGCACTTTTGATTTTTTAATTTTCTAGCTTGCCAATTATCGTTTGCTTTTCTTCGAGCTTAATGTAGTGTGTGATTATGTCTTTCTAGTCTTCTTCACTAAAGACTAGTAGATCTTCTATATCAGAATTATAATTAGGATTAGACTCGACATTGCTATCGCCCCCGAGTACCATTACATGGCTTTTGGTCTAGATGCTTGACTTGTCGAGATATCCCACGGTGATGACCATTTTATCTAGTGGCTAGCTAGTTGATGCTATCACCGCTAATGCGTCCGGTGCCAAATTTTCAGTTCATGGAATATGAATTAATGCAAATTTATCAAACTTCCAGATTTCTTTTCGGAAAAGTTTTAGGAATGCAATCATCCTTCCATCCTTTGCTTCGTAAGGGCGCAGGACTTGATTTGTGACGAGCTGCAAATCGCTATGGGCTATGATATCCGTTACTCCCAGCCTTATTGCCAGTTTCAGTCCGACAAGTATTGCCTCGTATTCAGCTTCATTGTTAGATGCAGCATAACCAAGGCGGGTAGGAGGGTTCAATTAGCTAGCCAAGTGGCGAGATAAGCCATACTTCAAACCCAGATTCTGACCACAACGAGGCCCCATCTACGAATAACTTCCAAGCTGTATTTTGGAGGTCCCTCTCTTCGGTTGGTTGCGCGAGCTCTATTATGAAATCAACCAAAACTTGTGATTTCACGCTCGATCTCATTTTGTATTCGATATCATATTCGCTCAGCTTAATGGCCCATTTGGCGAGCCATCCGGACTGACTCGGGCTATGACAGTGTTTGTGAAGTTAACATGACAATTGCGTGGGATTGAAAGTATGGTCGTAACTTTCGCGACCAGATACCCGAGGAACTCTCCCAACTTTAACCCAAAGGAGCATTTGGCGGGGTTCAGTTACATGTTGTATTTTGTTTTATTGGTTTGAACGTTGGGTCAACGTTCAGCTCGTGTGATGTGACCGAGATATCTATCCCTGACATATCCTCCGCCGACCATGCGAACGTTGGATATTTTCTTGGAGGAAGCTGATGAGCTCCTCGTGAATATTGCAATCGAGATCAATACCAATACTAACTATTTTGCTTCCGTCGTTTGGGTCAATCCCTACTGAGTCGACCTGGGAGACTCGCGGCTTCTTCACCTTGGCTATATCTTTTATTCGGCGAGATTCTTTGAGAGATGTCGTGTCTGCTTCTAATTGCTATAATGACCCTTTCTGAGTTTGCTGCTGGCCCTCCTTGTAGTAGCGCCTAGATGCTTTCTAGCTTCCGCGGACAACTCCTATCTCACCATTTTCTTTTGGGAACTTGATGCATTGATGGTAGGTCGATGCAACTGCTTTGATGGGATAGAGCCAAGGTCTTCCGAGGATCGCATTGTAAGGAGACAATTTATCAACAATAACAAAGCTAACTACTTTTTGAACTCCATATATGATAACGAGGAGTGCTATTGTCCCCAGGGACATCGATATATCACCAGCAAATCTGGTTAGCGGCATCTTTCCTCCTCCGAGCTCATTCAACCAAAAACCCATTCTTTTGAAAGCATCGTAAAAGAGGAGGTTGACCTGGCTTTCGGTGTCAATCATTACGCGTTGTAACATAAATCATCCTACATCAAGATCTATTACCAGCGCGTCATCATCCGGTTTGTCTAGAGATAGGGTCTCACTTTCCCTAGATATTATAGAATGATCCGAGCTGATCATCAAGGATGGAATGGAGTTCTCTACCAGCTTGGCTATTCTCTAATGTGCTTTTATTGCATTTATCGAGTCGCAGAGTAGTCTAGACTATCCACAAATTTATTCAATTATAGGTTTTTGGTTTGTCAGATTCGGTGAGTCCGGCTTATCTAGTTTGGAATCATTTAATTTCTCTGGACTCTGGTCACTCTTTTTTCCCTCACTTTTGTTTTTCCAATCATTTTTCATCCCGTCCTTCTATTTGCCTTGCTCTTTCAACAATTTTACGACCTTACATTCTGCTAAAGAATGTGTCATGGCCTGATGGTAATCACAGAACTTCTCAGTCTCTTTTCTCCCTTCCTTCGGTGGATTGAGTTCCTAACGACGTAGGAATACTTTCCTTGGCCGGGTTCTGCCTGCTTTTTATTGGAGACGGGCTTGGTTTCCTTTGCTTCAGGTCGCTTAAAATTTTGCGCTGATTCCTCCCATAAGATGAAATTTGTTCTATGTTGCAAAGCCTCACCTAGGGTATTTTGCGGGGCGGACTATCAAAATTCTGACAATATGCTCCGGACTACCAAATGCCCCTCTGGAGAACGACCAAAGTCATTTCATCTGACATGTCTGCACAATGGGATTTCATGTCTTTGAACCTGGCAATATAGTCCCTCAGGGGCTTAAACTTTTGCTGCACTTACATTCGGTAATGTGTTAAGTTTAGCTTATTTTTGATAAATATCCAATACTGCTTGAGAAAAGCTTCAGCGAGCTGTTCAAACACGTCGATTGATTTCGAGGGAGGCTTGAAAACCAATCAAGGGTGGCTCCTGCCAAATTTTCCAGAAAAAATCTGCAACATCCTGCGTCCTTTTCCTCGCCTTCGAGGTGAGTTCGGTCTGCTCCCATTCGGAAGGTTTTCAAATGTGACACCAGGTCTGACTTTCCGGAATACCTCGGGAATTTCACTTTCCCGATGTCTCGAATGTGAGTGAATGGTGTTTGCTTGATTACACGATTTATCTCGGGTGCTGATGTCGTAGCTTTATGAAGTTGTGACTTCATTAGATCTTGCTCCGAGATATTTCGAATGATCATCTAGCGAAGCTCGTAAACATCAGCATTGCTTGCCCACATTGAGCCGGGATCTCTATGCTAAGATCCCATCACAGTCCCCACTCTTAGGATATGGCACTGCTCTTCTGCGTGGGCTAAATGTCGCCTTAGCCTCCAAATTTCTTTGATATTCAAACTCTTTTGGCTCGGGGGCAGAACTTGCGTTCCCATCCCGTGGTGGATTGAACCGTCGATGCCCAGGTTTGGCACTACCAAGGATTGACTTTGTTCAGAGCTACGAGTTGGATCCTCATTTATGCCCATGAGACTCTAACTCTAACGGTTCGGACCATGTCAACCTATTATTCTGAATAGGGGAGGAGGGGGAGGTGGCCCTGAGAATTCGTTGTGGGGAGCATATTGCGGGAGATCTTTCCCCGGCGGGGTCTACCCCTTGGTTTTGGGGATTATGCGGTAATCCCTGTAGTTGCATTATCTGCTGTTGGAGCTCTTGTTCCCTTCGATCGAATTGGGTCATCAGCTCTTGGTTCCTAGCAATTGCCTGGCAATTCTGCTCAACTAGCAACGTTTCATTTTAGGTCACTTCCGTAATATGGCGATTTTGACGCTTGTACGTTATTAAAGTATCTTGTTTTGTACCAGTTAATCCTGTAGCTGAGCCTTCCAACTTGCTAGGGGTTGGGTTTGGGACTGAGTCCCTGTCAAGTCGTGGAGATCCTCCATGATCCTGGGTTTCCGGATCTGAATCACTCATTCCTTACCTCGTCAGCTATAAATGGGATCAAATTTCCAAAGCAATCATGCCCCACGATGGACACCAAATTGATGATGCTAGTTTGATCAATCGAAATATGAATATTTAAAAAACCAATGATTTATAGGGTTTCAGGTGAACATATAATTGGTTTTATTGATTGTTGAACGAATACGTGAACAATATACAAAAATGAGATAAGTTTAGCATAAGTTTCTCTCTCGTTTTGGCCTCCCTTTTTTCCTTTTTTTCCTGTTTGCCTATATAGCTCGCTCACCTACCCGCTCATCCGCTTTTCTCGTCTTTCTTCTCGTAACAAGCAATTGTCTTTACCGTGTTCTTCTCTTCATCCCACTCTAACCGCTCTGTGTTACTAATAGATTTATTTCGTGACCTGTTTAACTGACCCGGCACTAACTCGTGAGTTGGTTAACCCAACTTGATGTTAATGGGCCGAACTATTTGATAATGGGCCGAGCTATTCGAGGCTCGATATCAACATTTGGGCTGCCCGACTGTCATAAAAAATTTATTGTTGGTAACGCACTGTCATAACAAGAATTTAAATAAATCAAAACTTTTTTCTTTTCTAAAATGATAGGTTATAAATTATAACATGAAAATAAATAAATTTAATATACGGACGTTTCAGAAAACCTAAATTTCTTTAATAAGTCGAGAAAATATTGTTTGGACGACTGTTGTTAAAGACAAAACTTTGATTAGATATTTGTGATACTCAAATAGGTCCGTCCCATTAAGTAAAGGCACACGACAAAAATTAACTCGGGTAAAATCTATCCCGCTATCAATCAATAAAAGCTAAAAAGGAAGTAACAAGCTCGTCAACATTTATGATAATTGATTTGAAGGAACGGAATCAACGGGCTGAGTCAATCATAGCGAGATTGGCGAAGTCATTAAAGGAAACAACGAGCTCATCAGCATTTATAAGGATGAGCGTACTAAGAGATGATAAAAGGCACGAGGTCAAGCAGAAGAAGGCATTCTCATTTTTTCTAAAAAAAATTCGCTTTAAGCTTTGTAACAAAGTATTTGTGAGAATCATATTGTTATTCCTCAATACAAAACTTAGAATTAACAAATTAGCACCATCTGTGGGGACCGGAACAGAATAGCTACGTAATCTATGGACTCATTACAAATATAAAAGCAAATATATGAACAATTAGAGATCTTGGCTCATCAGCACATGACACTAATGACTCAGTCGGAGAACAAGAGGGGCTTGATACAACTTACAGAACTGGAAGCATCGTCCCGACGGCAATATCGGAGACAACAACGTACCAACGGCGGTCATGTACAATCGTATAACCCAGGCGATAGCGCTGCAACGGAAAAAGCCCAACAAACTGAGCTACAGAATCAGGAGCTGCAAGCAACTCTTAAAACTCCAAGCGATCGTTCTTGGAACTGAAAATGTACACGAACAAGAAACTGCTCAGGAAGAGACGAATCCGTCTAACAGAATCCTTTGAGGAGCATGAACACCGGCAACTAGAGAAAGGATGAACAGTCACGTAGCATGGGCATACCCCGTAGTTCAAGAGCAAAACGGTGAGTCTGTGTCCCAACCTGAGACGCAAGATGACCCATTAAGCAACGATAGCGAGCAAGAGAGCGTGAGAGACAAGTTAGCCAGCGCGGAAGCCATGTGTTAGAGGATCCGGAATGAGATACAATATGTGATGTTACCTGAGCAAGAGCCTCCAGCCGGTCCCCGCATGGAGAATGCACTAGAGATTGAAGAACTCAGACAAGCGATGACAAAAACACAACAAGAATACGCCAGCATGCACTCCGAACTGCATCGAGCCGTATCAACAGCACCAAAAATCCATTGCATGACAGAGCAAACATGATATACCCCTTTTACAAGACAAATCTCTGTCATGAGGATTCGTGACATCGGGAAGATTAAATTCCCACAGTACGCAGGAAGCGCTGATCCCATAGCCCACCTTAAGTCATTTCAGCTGGCGGCTTACGCATCTCACCTCGATAGGGAAGAAAGAGACGCATGATTCTATAGGTTTTTCTCCAAAAATCTTGTTGGACCGGCATTAGACTGGTTCTCAACACTGCAAAAAGAATCCATTGACGATTTTGAGAAGCTTGTGAAGGTGTTTCTAGAGCATTACTCGATCTTCATAGAAAATAGGATTACGATCGATAGTTTGCTCAACCTTACCCAGATGAAGTTCGAACCATTGCACAACTACATAGCACGGTTCAAGGAGATGAAGTCTAGAAGCATCAATGTTATCGATGATGTGGCCTTGATCGCGCTTAAAAAGGGAATATGGAAAGCTTCAACCTTCAGCCAAGATCTAACGGTACGACCACCAAGCTCCTTGGATGATGCCCTGCACAACGCAGCGAACTTTATTAACTGGGAGGAGCAGAGGTTCAAACTAAGACGTTCCGAAGAGACCGGAAAGCAATTTGAGAGGAAGGAAACAGTGAAAATGCAGTTAGTCTCGAGAAAAGTTTAGAATAATGGCCGGTAGTAGAGCGATAAGCCTGTAATTGGACGCCATTCATTCTCAATCGGAAAATTCAAAAACAAGAAACCTCTGGATATGTCGAAATTTTGCGATTACCACCACACAAACGGGCATACCTTAGAGGAATCCAAGGTGGTGCAATAGCTTAAGGAAGAAGGAAATGAAAAGAAGGAATAAAGAAAGTATGGAGAAACAGATAGGAACACCGAAAGCGAGAGAGAAGCCCAGCTGGGGAAGAGGAAACGATGGAGATTTGCAAAAACAAGCAAACCCCCAAGCAGCGAGTCGATGTCATAATCGGTGAAGACTCTGTGAATTCAATTAAGGTACACCAACAAAGAGCAGAAACACGATATTCAAGCGCGGAAGTAAACCGACAGGATAACAACTATCTAGAGATATTTTGGGAAAGTAAGACTACCCATCTTGAAAAACCTCATGATGGCGCACTCATAATCGAGCTCGATGTCGGAGGAGTAGAACTAGCGAGGATACTCGTGGATACCAGAAGTTCCGTCGACCATCTACTCTATGATGCGTTTTGAGAAAATGGGATTGCAGGATAGTGAGATCATGGGAGGTAAAACGACTCTCACAGGGTTCTCTGGTGAAACCACAACAATGTTAGGAACAATTCAACTCCCGGTAAAAACTTCAAGAGTCCAGAAAGTTACAAACTTCATGGTAATTAATCTTCTAGCCCCTTTTAATGCAATCCTAGGAAGGTCATGGCTTTACGCGATGAAGGCAGTCCCATCTCCATATTACCAGTGTATAAAATTCCCAACGGTGAACGGAGAGAAAGTGATACATAGCAGTTAGGCCTCATCGCAACAATGCTCCCAGGAAAATTTTAAGCAAACTCGGGGGGAAACCTTATAGCAACTAGCTAAAACACGTGAAGACGTCAACAAGATGACAGAAGACCTCGCTAATCAAAAGCCAGACAAAATAAGAACTGTCCATTTCTTTCTCTCTTGGACTTAGATTATCATTAAATTTAAAGAAAAATCATGTATCAAAGTAGAGTAGTTAGTTTCAGTGTACCAGACTTAATCCTTATCTCGTTCATACCAAGAAAGGAACTTTCTGGAGATAGAGCAGGAAAGGCTATGTACAGGTAAAGGTAATCAACATATTCGCCTAGTGGCAATCTTTCACAGAAATATAGTTGGTCAAGGTCTAAGACCTATTAGCACGTCGGATCCCCGATAATCCTGACAGAAAGCTCTGCATCAGAGCTGATGCTTAAGACAATATTTGCCTTGACACCTCAGGACATGGTTGGAATCAGCCTGACAGTTACAACTTACGAGCTAAACATCGATCAGACAAATAAGCTCGTGAAACAAAAGCAAAGAAAGCTCAGCCTAGAAAAGGCAAAAGCAGTTCACGAGGAAGTGGAGAAGCTATTAAAGATGGGATCAATCATAGAGTATCCTGACTGGCTAGCAACTCCTATAGTAGTTCGTAAGAAAAATGGTAAATGGCAGGTATGTGCGGATTTCACGGATTTGAACAAGGCGTGTCTGAAGGACGGTTACCCGCTTCCACAAATCGACAAAGTAGTAGAATCTACTGTTGGCCATTAAGTGTTGTCTTTCATGGATGCTTTTTCAGGATATAACCAGATATTCATGCACCAAGATGACGAAGAAAAGACGTCCTTCATCACTAAACAAGGGACGTACTGCTACCGAGTAATACTGTTCGGGATCAAGAACGCCGGCAAAACCTACCAGCGATTAGTAAACCTTATATTTGCTAAAGAGCTAGAAAACACAATGGAGGTATACATCGACAAGATGTTAGTTAAATCAACAAACGCAACAGACCACGTCGGACAACTGCACTGTTGTTTCAACATTCTTAACAAATTCAGAATGAATTGCATCCGGCTAAATACACCTTTGGGGTATCATCCGGGGAGTTCTTGCGGTACCTCATCACAAAGAGGGGAATCGAGGCCAAACCACATCAGATAAACGCACTAATTAATATGCAACTGCCACGATCGAAGAAGGAGGTCCAACAACTAACCGAGAGAATAGCAACTTTAAACCGCTTTATATCGCGCTCAACCGACAAGAGTCTACCATTCTTCAAACTGCTAAAAGATAACAAAAATTTCATCTGGGATGATAGGTGCCAAAAGCCTTCGAAAGATTGAAAACCTACCTAGCTACACCACCGGTCCTAGCCAAACTAGAGCATGGTGAGGAGCTGTACCTTTATCTCGCAGTATTGTTAGCGGCAATAAGTGGGGTTTTGGTCCAATTAAAGGCAAGCGAACAACGTCCAGTCTACTATGTAAGTAAGTCCCTGATTGGGTCTAAGGAACGACACCCGATAATGGAAAATTAGCTCTCACGCTAGTAACAATCATGCGGAAACTCCGCCCATACTTCCAATCTCACACCACCATGGTGATGACGAACCAATGGCTTGCGAACTATTCTCATAGTCCAAGCTAATCAGGGCGGCTTGCTAAGTAAGCGATCGAGCTCAGTAAATATGACGAAGAATACTGACCTCGTACTAGCATGAAATCACAATTTCTAGCTAATTTCATTATTGAAATTTAAAAAGGATCTAGCAAGATGGAAATCGATCAAGAGCAGTGGACAGTTCACGTTGATAGATCATCATCCCGTATTGGGTCAGGGTTTGGCTTACGACTAACATCACCAAGTGGCGAGCTCGTCGAGCATTCTTGTCGCCTTGGCTATCAACCATCAAATAACAAAGCCAAGTATGAGGCTCTACTCGCCGGCCTACAGATCACCGCAGGGTTAGGCGTGAAATACCTAAAAGCCTATAGGGACTCTCAACTGGTAACCAGCCAGTATCATGGGGAGTATGAAGCAAAAGATACAAGGATAAACGCATTTACAAAGCTCGTCCGAGATATGGCCTCACAATTTGAGAAGTTCGAACTAGAGAGGATATTGTGCGCAGAAAATGTGGCAGCGTATGCCTTAGCAGTACTCGCATCAACATCAGAACCACTCGTCAAGCGCGTCATCCCAGTTGAATGTTTGGAGAAGCCAAGCATCAGAGGAACTGCGGTTATCTTGACTCTAACTCAGGCAGAAACTAATAACCAATTATTGCACGAAGCCAAGATCACATCGCCCCTAGACTGGTGGCTCCCCATCAAGCAATACATATCTAACAGGAACCACCCCTCAAGACATGTGGGAAGCTAGGAAGCTAAAAACTCAGATTGCGCGGTTATGCATCATAAATGGGCGTTTTTATAAGCGGGGCATAAGGAGACCTTGCTTGTTATGTACGAGTAATGAGGAAGCAGCCACAGTCCTCGCTGAGGTACACCTTGGAGTCTATGGGAACCATTGCGGAGGACGCGCACTAGCATTCAAAGTAAAGAGACAAGGATATTATTGGCAAACGATGGTAAAAGACAACGAAGACTACTCGAAAGGATGCAAGAAGTGTCGGCGGCACACACTGTCCATACACACACCAAGTGAGAAGATTAGACAAATGTTGATCATGTATCCCTTTATGCGCTGGACAATAGATATTGTATGCCCGCTGGAACCCTCCGGGAAGAGACATTTTCATTTCATCCTTGTCGCTACCAATTATTTCACCAAGTGGGGTAAGGCGGAGCCGTATCAACAGATAACCGGATCTCAAGTCCAGGAGTTCATCTAGAATAACATCGTCTACAGATTCGGGATTCCTAGCAAGATAATAACCGACAATGGCACAAACCTCGTCTCATAGCAAGTCCATGATTTTTGCCAAGAATTGCAGATTAAGCAAACATTGTCGATACCACACTATCCGCATGGGAATGGCGAGGCAGAAGCCACCAACAAAACAATTCTTTTAAATCTGAAGAAGAAATTGAGCTTCGAAAGTCTCTATGGTCAGAAGAGTTGCAGACAGTACTTTGGGCATACCGAACAACTCCGCGAAGAGTTACAAAAGAAAGCTCATTCTCTCTAGCCTACGGGGTCGACGCACTGGCACTGGCTGAACTCAACTTCCCAAGTTTACAAAGAGAAATAATGATTGGAAGTGAGGACACTAATAACAAGCTCTTAGAAGATCACGTCGATACAATAGAAGAAAGGCAAGATCAAGCGGTAGTAAGAACCCAAAACTACCACCAAGTGATAGCTAAGTTCTACAATTCAAAGATAAAAGCTTGCAGATTCAAGGAAGGAGACCTAGTTCTAAGAAAAGTCTTCCAAAACACGAGGGAACTAAACACCAGAAAACTAGGAGCAAATTAGGAAGGCCCTTACCAAATTTCAAGCGTGCTAAAGGATGAGATCTACCATCTGCGAGACCCCATGACGGGCAAAACCAAGATAAAAACTTGGGATGTCATGAATCTGAAATTTTACTATATTTAATGTAATCATAAAGAACTATGTAGGGGCTTGATTCCAATTGGTGAAATACGTAGGTAGCTCGTGTAAAGGCGAGTTCAGCCCCTCCTTAATAATATCATTTTCTTTTCTTTTCAAAGAGTCGCAGTTTAAAAATATATATATATATATATATATAATAAATCAATCAAAGAGA
>OVBA01006515.1:0-16778 GCA_900406435.1 Lepidium aucheri
TCCCTCACGTGATATCTTCAGCTCCTCACGTGCTCTCCTTTGCCGCTTCAACTTTAGTTGCACAATATTTTCTTTATGATTTGTGTATTTTATGATAGCTATGACATTATTGTCTTCTTCGTCTCTCTTAGGTATTTAAAATTTTATATTTTTTGTTAAAAGAATTATTTGTTGTTGTAACTAGTAGTCCTCGACATAATGAAAAATGGAACAGAAAATTACAGGAATGGATCGGGAATAGTTAGTTCAGGAAATTATATTTATTGTCTAAATAAATTTTATTACAAAACGGGATGAGAATTTCGAGAATCGGGAAAGGTATAGGAATTTTGGGACTCAAAATTTATCTCCCAAACTATTCCTAAAGTTTTACTACATCGAGAAATTGTAGTATAAGTATGGAAAATAGTTTTCAAAATACGAGTAATCAAAAAACTAAGAGTATTATTATAAATTATATAATCAATATAACAAAAATAGCGATGTATAAACTATGTACCGATATTCAATACAAAAAAATACAAAATTACAGTGTTAGAATTTTGTAATTAAATGACCAACATTACCACTTTTTACCAAAAACACTAGTATATCCATATTAAATCATTTATATTCATCGTAAGGTCTAAAATTTTAAGTCAAATATTATAGACTTGATTTTAAATATTTAAAATATATCTAATATTTGAATCTAATATATTTTAGTATTTTGTTAACGTAAACAAATATCCAACCGGAATTCTGAATCCATTTCCGACCTGTTTTTTATCCGTTTGGATATTATTTTTGGATCCGAATGGGAAATTAGAATTTTCCATTCCCAAAAGAAACAGGAATGACGGGACGAGAGCAGGATAGAACGGGACGAGAGTCTCGATATGCTCAAAGAGTTAGTAATCAGCAACATCGACTTTTCAATGAAACATTTATTTTATATATATTTTCTGTCAAATGACCTTTTTTATATTAAACACTATTTTCGGAAGCCATATATTTTTCGCATTCCCTCTTATTGCTATATAAATAACTTTATGTTGCATACTAAAATTTTCAGTAAAGAACAATGCAAAAATTATTATATTGTGTTATAGCACTTGAGTTGGAACCTAATATGTTCAATTATTCTAAAGGTTTGTTATGATTCCAAAATAATTGATAAAATTATAATCATCTGTGACTTTGGTTTTTCTCTTTGTACATGTATCTACTTTTATTTTGTTTATGTATTCAGTTGTTTTCTACATAAGTAATGAATTATTAATTCATAAATTTCTAGTCGAAGTTGTAATCTTTGTTTCAGTTATGTTTACTAAACTGCCAAATAGAATACAACTATTTATTTTAAATAAACCAAACATTGTTCAATGTTTTTATTCATCTTTTATCCATCGAAAATTCACGGAATTATTCAGGGTATTTGTTGGAACCAGGTCTAGCACAATAACTTCTAAAATACAAGATTCCTAATTAAAAGGGAGGAAGAATGGGCAATAACACTTGTGAGATGGATTAGAGTAAAAGTTGTTGACTTTGACGAGCAGAGATGATTGCCGACTAGAGTGTACTTACTAGCTTGATGTATGTCAAAAAGCCGATCCTTCTTTCGAAGTATCTGCTCATCTATTTATAGATCACAGAGGCAGTTACAAAATAGATAAAATTAAGAAAGATTTACAATTTTATTGATAAGATCGTATCTAGAAGATTCATGCTAGACTTTCAGAAAATTTTCATATTGGAATAGGAAAATTTCTATTTTTTTGCATGGTAACATGTCATCCGACTTCTCGTCAAGTTTTAGGCACTTTCCGAGAAGAGACTTTACCGAGTTGATGAGGATATCCGAGTCGAAGCTTTGATGATTTCAATGAGTTTAGAACTTAGTATTTGACATGTTGTTTTCCGTGGACCGAAGTAGGATCTCGGATCCACCTCCAACAATTGTCCCCCCATACTCGGAAAAGTTTGGCACAGAATTTCTAAGTCAGGAGGTTTTCTAGCTTTCAGAATCTTCGGTCCACGTGTCAGTCTGCAAATGAGTCATTTAAACACTCACCTCAGTTTCTACCCGTTTAATAATTATTTCCGCGTGGAGTCGCTTCGATTTTTCCCACTCAGTCATATTACTGTTTGGCGCTGTTTCGGCTCCCTGTAAATTTCTATATATACCATGTTTCTTCTTCTTTTGCCATTCACTTTTTATCTTCACAGTCTATCTTTAGCGACTTCCGTCTTCGTTCTCTTATTTTCCTCCGACTTTATCCTCTTTCAAATTTTCTTATACTCTTTTCATTCTTCTAAAGATGGTTCTCGATGACTTCAATCTTCCAAACATCAAAGACAGCTTAAACTCTATGCTCGACGGACTGAGAGCTCACCCTTCTGGAGGGCTTTCAAGGGTTTCGAGACCCTCTACTGCTCTATTGGTACTCCCGACTTCCGCTTCAACCACAACAATACTGATCCTCGCTCGATTCTAGAGTTCCAAACAGAGTGTGCTGAACTAATGAATCAGATTAGGACTTCCTAGGACGCCTGCTTTCCCCAGATCAGATGAGGAACCGTGAGGAATATGAAGAGCCCGCCTACTTGCTTTTCTGGGTTTATGCTGAATTCCGAATATCACTCTATATTTTATATTTGCTCAGATATCTAACTTCCGTTTCTCCAATGCATTTGTAGTTTCTTGCTTGTTTGAACAGCATCATGTTGGAACATGAGAGATCTGTTGCCAACCCGGAGAGCAGTACTCGGAGGAACCCAACTTCCGCTGCCCGAGTCACTCCGGACTACCTTGAAATGGTGGAGACCTGGTCTAAACTTTTTGCTGCCGAAGAGGAGCTCGCTTGTGTCAAAGACGAATTGAAGCTGAAGCGTGAAAATGTCCTCAAATTGGTGGAACAGAATGCAGCATTGTCGGACTTGCTTAACTATACCGAGTCTAATCAGGGTGTTGCCTTTAAGTCTGCTGAGAAAATTTATGACAATGCTCAGAAGTTGCAAGCCGAGTTGGAATCCATGAAGGAGAATTTTGAATCTCGACTCTGTCAAGCCTTGACTATTGAGAAAAAAGGTCTTCATGAATCTTCACGATATACTGTTTGATCGTTTTACCCGAATTGCTGCTCGGTTTTGTGACCTAAACGGGAACCTTGAGGTCTGTTTATCGTACGCCCAATATCTTGGGTTGACAAATGTATTTCAATTGCTTTCCACCGGGGTGTCAATATTTCTCCTTAGGTCACCGAGTTGATGACCGCTACAATGAATGAGTTTATGGGACTCGTCAATAGGGAGAGCTTGAAACCGTTGCTTCTAGGAGACTTGGTCGTCCCTATTTTTGAAGTAGGCGACGCTTCCAACGCTGGTGAAAGTAGACTCGCAGAAGCTCCATAATTTTTCTGGGCTTTGTCGTAGTCTCTACTCTTGTAACCACTGCTTGGCTTTTTGACAACTTTTTGTATTCTTTAAGCTAATACTTGCTTTGTAATTACTTTTCCTATGTAATGAATGACATTGTTATCTTTAAGTATGATATTTGAATCCAAGTATGAAAATTTGTCAATCGACCAACTCGTAATTTTACAAATTTTGTTCTCGAGATCTTTTTTTATGTTTTTGTGCAATTAGCTAAGTTTCTTCCCAAGTTTGAGATTTGATCCCGTTTAGTTAAGAAGAGAAATTTTGCTGTATGGCTTTAAAGCTGAGATTTTAAGACTCAGTTTAGATTTTAAGAAGTCCAACCTCGGGAACTATACTCGTAAAATTTTGTTGGAAAGATTTTCCGATTATCTATATAGAAACTGTGTTCTTTCTTTCTTGAGGTTCTTATCTCGGCGATTCTGTACAAAGCTATGCTCTGTCTTTTGGTGAGAGTCCAACTCATCTTTCTATCCAAAACTATGTTTCGTCGTTTATGAGAATTTAATCTCAATAAATCTGTACAAAGCTATGCTTTGTCTTTTGGGTGAGAATAGATCTCGTCTCTCTGTACAAAACTATGTTTCGTCGTTTATGAGAATTTAATCTCGGTGAATTTGCACAAAACTATGTTTTGTCTTTTGGATTAGAGAATTAGATTATGAGTTTAGTCTGTACAGAGCCTTCACTCTGTCTGTTGTAAAGATCTATGCAAAGCAGTGCACTATAGATCTTAATCTCAGTGTATGAGAATTAAATCTCGGTGTTTCTCGAGACAAGTTCTATAAACTTAATCACGTTAATATTACAAGAATTTGATCTTGGTATAGTTGAAAATTGTTTTTAGATTTGACATTAGGAGTGAGAATTAGATTCTTGTTTTTGCGAGGTTATACTCGACGAGTTTTTAAGACTCGGCGGCTTAAAGATAAGAACTAGGTTCTCATAAATGTTTTTTCGAGACTAGACTCAGTGAGGTTTTAAGACTTGGAAAGATAAGAAATAAGTTCTTATAGGCGTTTTTTGAGATATAGACTCGGCAAGATAAGAATTAAGTTCTTATAGGCATTTTTTGAGATTTAGACTCGGCGAGGTTTTAAGACTCGGTGAGTTTTTAAGACTTGGCGAGATTTTAAGACACAGATAAAGGTAAAGATAACTTGCATTTATTTTTGCGAAAATTTCACCTCGTCTTTTTGAGGGCTTTAGGGTGTAACCCTTTTTTTTGAACCCGAGAAGGGACTTGTAAAAATTTTATTTAGCTCTAGCTGGACCTGAAGGCTACCTACGTACCCCGAAGGGATCAAGCAAAGACATAGTTCTCAGTACATACTTAAATAAACAAGGATGCGTTAATTCACCAAGTTGGTGAGTCCTTAATAGTAGTATCGCTTCTGGTTGATGGAATTCCAGCTTCGTGGAATTGTTGCTCCATCCATAATAGCGATCTTGTAAACTTCTTGTTTCACGATCTCGTAAATAATGTACGGCCCTTCCTAATTTGCACCGAGTTTCCCCGCATTAAGTTCAGCCGTGTTTTCAAACACTTTCCAAAGTATGAGATCTCCTACCGCAAAGTGTCTTCCATGTACTTTCTTATTGTAGTACTTTGCGGTTTGATGTTGATAGTTCTGTACTCGGAGAACTGCTTCGTCGCATTCTCTTCTAAGTCATCAATGTTGTTTTCTGTAGCGTCATTGTTAAAATCTTCATTTTTGGGGAAACATTCTTAACGTAAAGTCAGCGCAGCTGTATCGGCTGGAGCCATTGCTTCTATTCCATGAGAAAGGGAAATAGAGTTCGTCCTGTTGAGCGTCTAGGTGTAGTACGATGTGACCATGACACGCTGTTCAACTCGGATGCCCAACTTCCCTTCTTTTCAGAAAGTTTTTTCTTCAGACTGTTAAGAATTTGTTTATTTGTGGTCTCTGCTTGACCGTTTCCTTGTGGGTTCCAAGGATTCGACTTGCTTACTCGGATATTCTATTTGGCGTAAGAGTAGGTGAACTTCGCCGAGATGAATTGAGATACGTTTATGTCACAATCTTGTTAGGTAACCCATGTCGACAAATGATATTCTTCCATACAAATTTGATCATGGCTTTATCCTTGATCGGAGAATAAGTCTCCGTCTCGACCCACTTTGAGAAATAATCCGTCATGATAAGCATGAAGCGCTTTTGTCGAGATGATGGTAATTGGCCGACTATATCCATTTGCCATCTCATGAATGGATAAGGCGTGATTATTGAGGTTAGCGCATTGGTAGGGGCGTGGATGATGTCCCCGTGTCACTGGCATTTATCACATTTAGCCGTGTATTGAGCGCAATCCTTCGCCATAGTTGGCCAATAGTGACCGAGTGTCCTAATCATCCACAAGCGTTCTTCCATTGTTGTGGTTTCCACCAGCTCCGCCATGCATCTTTTTTGATGATCTCGTCAATTTCATCACCATGAACGCAAGTAAGTAACACTCTATTTGTACTCATTCGATAAAGCTTCTTGCTAACTTGGACATAGAAAGAGCACTTGGCTTTATGACAATGAGCAGCCCATCTATCCTCTGGTATTTCACCGTCAAGGATATATCTGAGGATCTTGTCTCGCCAATCAGCCTTTGGTTTGCTTGTTTCCTTGGCGTATGTCATCTCGGTATTGGATTCATCCTAAATGTCGTCTATGGCCGAGATGAATTCGAGATCTCCTTTTGGTAAACTTATACTCGGGCGATCTATACTTTCTACTGGTATTATTCGTCTCTGAATAGGGAACCGTTGTGGATGCAAGAGCTGCTAGAGCGTCAACGGAGGTGTTCTTGGATCTGGAGATTTTATTGATCTTGAACCTCAAATCCTTAATCAGTTCTTTGACGATTTTAAGATAAGCTTCCATGCGATCATTTTTTGTGTTGTAGCCCCCGTTAACTTGGTTAACGACTAGTTGGGAACCGCAATAGCAATTGATATCGGTCGCTCCGACTTCTTTGGCCAACTTTATTCCTGCGATCAATGCTTTGTATTATGCTTTGTTATTGGATGCCGGGAATGCAAGTCAGAATGACTGCTCTAAAACTTTGCCCGTTGGACTCTCTAGTCGGATGCCGACTCCCAAGCCGTGTTGAGATGAAGATCCATCTACGTATATCTTCCATGTTTGAAGAGCTTTGTTCGACTCTAGAGGCTCAAGATCAGGGGATAGCTCGATTAGAAAGTTGGCTAGAACTTGAGACTTTGCAATTGTTTGTCTTTTAAATTCAATGTCGTATTCGCTTCACTTGATCGCCCACTTGGTCAATCGTCCTGATTGATTTGGACTGTGTAGTAAGATCGCAACTTCCTTGCTGAGGTGACTACCACTAACGTGAGTTTCTCTGTAGTCAGGTATCTAGACTCGGCTTCGTTCAATGACTTGCTGACATAAAATATCGGGTGCTGAGTTCCTCTGTCATCTCGAATTAGCACGCCGCTCACCGCTGATGTGGAAACTGCAATGTATAAGTACAAGGGCTGTCTGTTCTTGGGTTTCGCGAGGATTGGTGGTGTTAAAAGATATTCCTTCAACTCGGAAAAAGCCTTCTCGCAAGTCTCGTCCCACTTGAAATCCTTATTTTCGCACAGCAACTCGGATTCACCTCCGATAGTATTCGAGTCCTATCTCTATCATTTATATATGTTTTGTTTCGTTGCATTCAATTAGCCTTGCCGATGCACAAGTTGAAAAAGCCTTGTTTAAAGCTCGAACTCTATTTGCAATATAGTTTCAATTAATGAAATTATTTAGCAAAAATAAATAAATAAAAGGGGTAACAATTGGAATTAAATATTATCAATGAAATGCAAATATTATTACTAGCCTTGTAATTTAGGGATGTTCGGTTCGGACTGGATCGAGTAATTTGGTTATTGAGTATTTATGGAATTTTAAATTTGTTCTAAGATTAAGTAAATTATATTATGAATCGAGTCAATTCGGTTAACGGGTAGTTTGGACAAAAATATTTGCTTCCGAATCAACCTGAATTCCACGAAATCAACACCACAAGTTAACAAAAAAAATAGCGAGATTGATGTTTGAGTTTTCAATTGTTAACAACATCAATTCGAAACAAGAAGAAGAATCGAGTAAGAATAAGAAAAAGAAGAAGAAGATGCGAGGTGAGAAGAAGAAGAAGAGGCGAAGAAGAAAAAGCATCGAAAAGCGATTAGAGTATTAGAATAATTTTGTTTTAAAAGATTTTGGTAATAGTTAATCGTTCGGGTATACCAACTCAAACGCATAACCAAAATCTTATTCAAACCGTTGTGATTGAATCGAATTCAACATAAAACTGAACCGATTTGTCCAAAAATTCGGTTCGATTCGATTCGGACAAATGGTTTGATTTTTAATCCCAAGGCTAACTACTATTTTCAAGATAGCAAAACTCTAAACCGGAATCTAAGAAAGTACGGAAACAATAAAAATTGCATCTTCTATGCGATTAACAAAACGTAAACGGAATAAAGCCTCCCAAAAGATAGGTATGAGAACATATATAACCTGGGACCTGGGTGAAATTTTATTGAAAATCTGGAACAATATTGGTTTACATAAAATGGATTGTGAATTGATAATATAATCATAAACCTGTTTCGTGAGTCCAAAGTACTCTCATTTTTATGTAAAACAGTTATTTCATCGAGTTTTTGTTTCCCGATAATGTATATAATCAAGTGATTAATTAGTGAGACAAGAGTAGTTAGTATTATTAATTTTGTAATGGAGAGAATCATACCAGAAAAACAGAGATAATGGAGAACGATGAGGAGGAATTAAACGCATAAAGAAAGGAAATTTGTCGAGTAAAGGGAGTAGATTTGTTTTGTAGGAAGAGAGTAGCTCCCCAACCCCAATTTCAATACACTGGGCTCCACACTCATCTTCCTTCTTCTTCTTCTTCTTCTTCTTCTTATCACTCTGCTTTCTTCCTTCTTCCATGGCCGACACTGATTGACAAAACACATACACTCCTTTACAGCTTTTTTCTTCTTCTTACTCTCTCTTTAGTTGTTTTCTCCTTCCAACAACTTTTAAATATTTTATACCAAGTAAACCAAGTCTCAGCTACACCGCAATTAACACGTCTCGTCTCGATTCCGAGCTCTGTTTTCCGGGTTTCTATTTTCAGCCTTTGGTGCATTAACTTTCTGGGTCCTTAGGAAAAGAGTAAAATTTTTATCTTTTTGGTGCTTACTTTCATTCACAAAACCCTAATTTTACATCCACATCCAATTCCATGTTTTGCTCTGGACATCTCGCAATTTCAGCTTCTGGATTGTGTTGAATCATCTTCGCACACTCCTCGTTTTTGAGACAACAAATAAGTTCTGATCTTGTATCCTTCGTACAATCAATGGATGATAATGGATCTGCTCATAGCTCAATGTTCGGCGACCTATCAACCGAAGAGGTCACAAGCAAGATCATTCTCACTGCAATCATTGTTCTATTCATAGCCGTTTTATTCGTCCTTATCCTCCATCTTTACGCCAAACTCTACTGGTGGCGAATAGATCAGCTCCAACAGCACCACCACCATCAACAACAACAACAACAACAGCAAGAACAAGAAGAACAACCATCCATTTCCCCGCCGTTAACCAGTCGTCGCCAGCGACGGCGTTTCATCTTTGTCCCTGGCCAAGACGCTCTATCTAACACTGGACTTACCCCTTTTGAACTCAGTTCCTTACCAATTGCCTTTTTCAGACAAGATAGTTGCAAAGATGGTTTGGAATGCTCAATTTGCTTGTCTGAGCTAGTCAAAGGAGACAAAGCAAGGCTGCTTCCGATGTGTAACCACAGCTTTCATGTTGAGTGTATTGACATGTGGTTTCAGTCTCATTCAACTTGTCCAATATGCAGAAACGCGGTTCTTGGTCCTGATAAAGCTAGCTCAAAGCGAGTCGCGCCAATAACCATGATGCTTCTTCTCAAATTTCAACTTCTTCTCCGGAATTTCCCACCAATGTCTTGGTATGGGGTCGTCAGGATCAGGTTAGTACCGGAACCACCAATGTCGGGCCTCAAGAAGATGGTGCTGGTAATGCTGCTTCTCAGAGTCAAGAAGCTGTTGTTCTAGAGATCAATGATTTTTCTGTTACAAATCAAAGTGTATCATCATCATCGTCGTCATCGATGAGGTTTATTGTTGAGGAGGAAGAACCAAAATCTCCAATGACAACGAGGTTGAGGTCCTTAAGGAGGTTTCTGAGCAGAGACAAGAGAGTGGCTTGTAGCAATAGTAGTACTAGTACTAGCAGCAGCTCCAATGCTGTTGCTTCTATTGATCCTTGAATACTGTGATTAGATTAGCTCAAGTGAGATTACCTGAAGATGTCCAAATGTGTATTAATCTCGGCTCTTATTGGCTGTGTTTTGAGACCTATCTTTGTCATCTAAGTAAATCCATCTATCTATTCCACGGGAGATTGAACTTTATAGCTTTTCTTTACTAAGATCAACACAAGATTCCTATATTGTTCACCAAGTCAACTGATTGTAGAAGCAAACCACTATGTCTATACTAACAAAGCCCATGAGCTGAGAGGTTTTGCAAGAAGCAAAACTATGGAACTACACCTAGCTTACTTAGTCAAAGATTTGTACTGCTGTCATTCCCGCAAGTCAAAGATTAAAACTAAAAAGAAAAGAAAACGTTGGTGATTATTACAGACGTATGACTGTTTTAACCTGCAACGTTTCTTCTCATGAAATTGGTTGGACTTAAAACATACTATAAGAAACCGCATCAGTAAGCACGTGCCCTGTTACATGATCCTCATCTAGATCACAAAATATTTTCATGGCTAATACGTGTGAATGAATGTGTATGCATATGTGTCTTCATGTGTGTTTATGTGAGGACTTGTCATCAGTGAATGACCAAGAAATTATTGAATTTAAGATCAAATATCTTCTTCGTTTGAACACAATTGGGGAGAAAATAAAGAAATTATTGGCACAACAGTCAAACTAGAACACGTGATTAGATCCCAAAAGGTCTTTTGAAACTATAATATATTCTACAAACCAACAAGATTTTCAACCTCTCCATCTCTTAACTCAATCATATGCTCGCTACCTAAAAGCTTTTTCACTTGTAGTCTCACCTTAAGGATAGTTTCAAGAAAAGAACAGATCAAAAAAGAGAATTCACAATGAAGAGATTCCATACATCGATCTCAGTAGCTCTGGTTCTGTTGCTTCTAGCTTTGTTTAGCAGCATGGATATTGTAGCGGGTCGTCAGATGGCGCCCGCTTCAATGGATTTAGCTTCGAGTAAAGATATGAGAAATTTGCAGATAAACAAGGAGATGAAGGAAGAGTCTCTGAGAGGTGAAAAGGATAGCTTCCGAAGAATCCCAAGGTCTGGCTCCAGCCCTATACAGAACAAGTAAGAGAAAACACAGCAATCAATTTTCAATCTTTACGCATCCCAAATGGTTTTCCAATATCTCCGACAGTATATGATTAACACCAAGAGTGTGTATTTTTGTACCAGGATCGATCCCCTAGGAGTTGTAGGAGGAAGTTGGAAACAGCATATCACAACAAGTGAACCATAGATTCTGTTATTCTTTTTTCTCTTGGATCTTTCAAATTGTTTTTTGGTAGTATAGCGTTTTAACACTTAATTCTGGATGCTATAACATAACTAAATATAAGAAATCATCTTATAAGCTTTCTACTGTTAACAGTATTTTCTAGAGAAGACTTAGACCTCTATAAGTACCTTTGGACTATAATAACAAGAAAAGACTGTTTTTTATTAGGATTCTGCATTCTTGTAAAAGATCTAGCCAGGACGGCTTCAACTATGTTGTCATCTTCATTAAAAAAATAAAGAAAAAAAACTAAGAACTTTGGCACAGAGATCAGAAAAATGTAGCTTGGCTAATATATGATAAAGAGTAAAGAGTCTAACCTTCAAATTCTCAATTTATTTGAAGGCCGATTTTTTCCACTCATCTCGCCAGAAAGGAAAGGTCTTTTGCTGCCAACTGGTTTTGGTTTATCTACAGCTTCACTAGTTTTATTCTTTCTTTGTTTCGTCCTTTTTGCATCTGCAGAAGGTTTATCCTTATCCCTTGCATGTTCTTCTCGGTGACGCTTAAACCCGGAAGTAGATTGATTGTCAATCACTTTCTTTGTGTTCTTTACTTCTATTTCCTGAGGTACATCCTCAGATGCGTCAGAGACAAAGGTGTTCTTTGGAAATTTAGATTTGCTAGACCCAAATGTAGAACAAAATTCATTATATGTCGATTGCTTAGCTTCTTGTCTTGATTTCCACAGATCAGGTCTGCTGGCATAACTGCAACAAAGAAATGATTCCGTATCCTATTAACATGATAAATACTTTAAAACATGCATGCATCAATACTACAGACATGCCCCCTTTTCAATGGCACTATTCTCGAAGGAATTACACTTCTTTTTTCATCTGATACCACTTTCCTAATGTGTTACAACTTCCGCCAAACAAAGCAAGGTAAGTTTTGAATATAATCTTACCCATCGATATCAAGTTTCCTAAGCAGATAAGGCCCTTGCTTTGTTTTCGAGAGATCAACTTTCACATCCAAGAGTTCAGTTGCTATGGCTTCTCTTAATGTCAAGTTACATGCATCGAAACATTTCTCAACAGTAAATGAACCCGATGTGTTTAATGAGAGCTCCCCAAAATGTCCACGTAACCTATGAGGAAATCACCAGTAAAAAGAAGCATGATCAAAAGAAAGAACAATTGCTTAAAACAAAAATGACAAGTAGCCCAAGAGACTGAAATAGTCTGCGTTTCTCTTTCGAAATCAAGAAGCAAGAGGCAAGACATACTTAATAATTAGTCTGCGTTTCTGTTTTGTAGCAGCATTTGAGGCAAGAAAGGCCTCAATGACACGTGCCCCGCTGGAGTCTTTTGCTGTTTCAATGATATACTCAGCTTTCATAGAAGTTAAGCTTGTTATGTATGGCTGTATAAGATCCTGTGAAATTGAGCATTAGTAGGGAATTACTGTGAATACACATGGACAGCCAAATTTGGAAGTTAAACCCACTGAAAATATTTTTTGTCAACAAAAAAAAGATAGCAACATACGCTAGAAAACTTGAAAATCCCCTGAAGGATCAAGCAACCCATGACATGCATCTTTGCACCAGATGCCCACTCCCAAGTAGACCTATCTTGGCAACCAAAGTAGTTCTCAAGAAACAACAGCCGTGGAACAATGGAGATACGGGATTCATTTGAGGAGCATACTGCACCAACCAGGGCCTCACAACACTGTCAAATCAATAAGAATCATCCAAGTAAGAAACAAAAAATATGAAACAAGAGACGAAAAGTATATTTTCAGCCGAATGTAGAAAACATAAAAACCTTATCTTCATGACTTTGAAGCCTTTGACTAACTGCTATCATAGAAGCAACGACACCTGACTTCCCTTGTTCAAGAAGATCCTTGAATTTTGGAGCTAGTTCTTCCCATATCAAACCCATCTTCCAAACAAAAGAAAATGAACGTAAGTTTACTAGCTCCAAGGAAATCACATACATATCTTCACAGCTAAAATTAACTGGAATGAAATTTTGCTGAAACAGCAGAAAGAAAAAGATAAAGAGAAAATATGATAAGCATACCTGCTCTTGGTCTCTTGCATGGGAGATCAATGCTTGAATAACAAAATTTGCACACCGATCAACTGAAAGCTCAAATAATGATTTCTTAAAAACTTTGTTGAACATTTCTTTATACAAATTTTCCGGGGCCACTTCCAAAATCACCTGAAATGGCATGCAAATGTGTTCAAAAAGACGGCTACCAAAAAAATAACACTCCAGTTACAGCAGATAACTTGCGATCATGGAGTGCAAACCTCACATTCTATATAATATTTTGCTTGGTATAAAGCAGGCAATACGTCCATATCAGATAGTTATCTGTACTATATTTTGGCATAAAATCAGTTACCTCCACCAGATGACTGAATGAATTATCCTTCATTGAATCTACAATTTCCTTGGCAACATCAGTCTCTATATGAAACTCCTGATCTCCTTTTCTATTTGTAGAGTTGCAGCACAGAATAAGAGGAATGATTTCAAGCAACTCTTCATCTTGTTTCAGCATTAGTCTAAGAGCCGTCTGCCACGAGAAGATTACTTAGCATCACCGTTAACCAGAGAGAGACAAATAACAGACGAATACTAAAAATGTTGCTTAAAAATAACAAAAACGATTTAGGCAGGGACATCAAACATACCTGTAAGACCAAGCTGCTATACTGATCGACTTGAAGATACTTCATGTCTTCTTTGCTACAGTTTAATAGCCCAGATAAAAGGTACTTCAGCACATTTGGAAAGCCTTGATGGGGGATTTCTAGATAATTCTCATCTAACTGTGACGTCTTTAAGTTCAAACGTTTTGCCAGAGCTTTCGATGATTTTGCACCATGGAGCTCAGGGGAATCTAAAGAGATTCCTTTGCAAAGACAAAGAAGCCTTCGAAGAACATGAGAACCATAGCAGTTGCACATCATATCAAGATTATTATCCACAATCGCCTGACCAAAGGAAATATCTTACAATCACAACCAAGGTCAAATACTAATTTCATAACTAGAAGCAATATTCTGGATACATCTCTTGTTTTTTGGCCAAAATATTCTGGATACCTCTATATGATTCTCAAAACCAGTTAAAATTGCGTAAGTACCTTGCATATAGAATTCAAAGCGTCCTCAATAACAGAATAAGCATCTGGATTTTCCAGATGTGTGGCCAAGGACTTGAGAGCAGACTCCGCAACATGAGAACCTGATCTATCCATTGCAATGGCTGGGAATACTGTTGCAGAGTTTCGTACGAAACTACAGAGTTGGTCAAGTTCACATCCCTCAAGTAGAGTTTGCAGGACATGACTTATGATATAGTCCGTTGCAATTTCATATTCTCTCCCTCTTGTTTCTTCAAGGGCATTACCGCATATCACAGAACGTTCCTCTAAATCAACTTCGTTACTATCAAAGAGATTTGCAATTTCAGAGAAATACTTGGAAGTTTCTGGATCAATTTCCTTCCTGCAGAAGGTTTAGTCCGATTCAAGATTACTGCTAATGATAACAAAACTGTCACTATAAATTAGAGCAAAGGCGCAGGTATACCTAACAAATTGATTCTGATGTTCAAATTCGGATTTTTGTTTTGATGCTGGCTTTGAGTCAGAGGCACCACCGGATTGGTTCCTCTTGTTACTGTCTCCATCAAACCTACGGCTACCTTTTTGGGCCTTCCTACTCATTCCCTTTCTCCTTTCACTGTGTTTGTTGCTAGACTTCCCGCGTTCACCCATTACGTTATCTTCCTCGGTAGTTCTGTGCCTCCTAGATGGCAATGATTTAGAACCAACTGAAACCATATAATTCCTAGCCAACTATGGTAAACCCTATAAAATTAACAATTCAATATCACACAAGCAGACATAAGACTCAAAATAATCAGCTTTCAAGAACTATCTATATATCCCAATTACACATATATACAGGCCAAACAGAAAAAGGCAAAGTCATTGATTTTTTTCTTCAAAAATATAATCCACCATGTTTATTAAAGACAGGCATACACAGCTCTAGATTATAGCCTATAATTAAACAATAAGAAGCGGCCCCCAAAATTAAGGATTCTGATTAAACCCAAGGTAACGATTCCATAACTTTTCGATTCGTAATCTAAAACTTAAAACTAACCAAAGTGACGCTTATACAAATAGAACGGGAATAATTAGGTTTATGACGAACCTGATAATGCAAAAACAGAGCTGGGGTAAGAAGAAAAGCAAAGAAGGAGAGAATAGCAATTAGAGGTAGGAAGTAGGAAGGGAAAAAGACGATGTCGTTTCTTGGATTCCTAGTGTACGTTGGATTAAAAACCTTCAGTGTTTGAAGTTACACAGATTTACTAATCTCTAGGGTTTTATTTTCCTCCTGCCTAAATACGGCGCCGTTTGTAATTGGGTTTGAATATGATTTATCGGCCTTGCGAGGCCCTAATCGAGTAGGCCGAGCTTTCTCTGCAGACACAAATTATAAAATTGTCCAACTGGAAAAAACAACATTTTTGTTTAGCAAAAAAAAAAAAAAAACATCATCTGCAACGAATGAATTGAATTTAGAAAACTTTCAAATTAGCTGAGGTTTTGACTTTTAGTATCAACAACGAAACTGTAAATTGATGTCATTTAGATTTCGAGTCAAATACTTTGTCGCAATATTTTTTGCTAAATGACATGTCCTTTTCTTCGGATTAGCCGGGGTTTTCAACAGAGAAAAAGGCGCCTCAGTCAACTGGATTTTGACCTATTTTTTTGAAGAGTGGTTTCGGTATTTGACAATTACAAATGAAAAAAGGTAATAAAAGTGCTTGGAGAACAAGGCATAAATCGGTGTGCAGAGTGCAGACACTTGTTTTTCAGAGCAGCACATTGGGATGGGACCCTTCTTCTTCCTCCTGATGAAACCTGGCGACAATTTTTAAATCTTGGGTCTTGAGCAGCGGGGCTTAGAGCATCTCCAATGGTGTTTCAAATCTCTCTTCAAACTCTATATTTGAAGAAAAATCTTCTCCAATAGTGCTTCAAATCCTTCTTCAAATTTGAAGATCTTCATTTTTTTCTTTAAATTTGAAGGATCTTCATTTATTCCTTCATTTTTTGAAATCAGAATTTTTATTTATAAAATAACCCTTTCACTTTTGTTGCTTTATTATTTTATACATAATTAAACTTTCTCTTGATTAAAACCATTAAACCAACTGATTTAGCTTATAAAATTACCCTTAGAATGTCTCTTCTATAAAAATTAATAAAACTCAAATTAAATAACTTATAATAAAACCAAACTCTCTTTCAAATAATATATTTGGGTGATGATATATATCCAACATGATCCACAATAGTACAAACTATTCATGAGCCAAAAGATCAAAAAAGAAATGTTTTGTTACGCAACAAGAAACTTGTAGGAAAGATGTAGAACATACTTTTGAAGTTCTCCAATCGCGTTTTGTAACTGTGAAAGGACCGAGTCGTTTTTAGAAAAAAAATGGTACATAATATAATGACTACATTTATCATTTTGCATAACATGATATTGAAGAAAAATATGATCTTGATGTGCCGATTGAAGTTGGAAAAAAACTTCCACATTTAGAGGTCGAAACAACAGAATGTGAAAATATTCGATTTCAAGAGTTTCTTGCTTGATATGGACATATCAAAAACAAAAAAGCTCATTTTCACTTGGAAATGCATTAGT
>OVBA01006516.1:0-16778 GCA_900406435.1 Lepidium aucheri
ATCGATCCTTGAGTTGATCGATCGATCTTTGGATCTTGAGTCGATCTTTCACAAGCCAAGTCGTTCTTCAGATCGAGCGCAGATTCTTCGTTAAAGTATTGATCGATCGATCCTTGTGTTGATCGATCGATCCTCTCTCTCGTGGAGAATACCCNAATCCAACTCTAAACGTTTTTGACCTGAAATCTCAATAAAACACAGACAAATTCCCAAAATATAACCATAAAAATGAGCTCAAAACCGACAAAATATGAGGAACATCAACCATCATTCGGAGAGGTCAGTAAAATCTATGTGTACCCTCCACTTGCCTTTTTTTGAACGACAACAGGATTATCAAGTCATTCGGGGTACTTCACTTTTAGTTATGAAGCATGCCTCGGTTAGTCGTTCAACCTTGTCATTAATAGCCTATGTGTGTTTGGGTTTGAGCTTTCACATCTTTTTGTTCACTCATTGGTAGGTTAGGTCAATATTGAGCTTGTGATTGGTTATCACTAGGTCGATGCCTTGCATATCTTTGGTGCAACACACATATGTGGTGATGTTGGATTGTAGAAAGTCTATCAGCTTGTCTTTGAAGGTGACAGGGAGTCCCAGGTTGATGCCAACACATCGCTCTGGGCTATATTGACTCTGACTTACTTGCTTGGATGTTTCATTCTTTGAGTTGTCTTGCAGAGGTGTACAAGGGTCGGCGCCTACTTTTTGTCTTTGGTAGAATTCCTTACTAATGATATTATATGCTCGACATGGAGACTTTCTTAACTTTTGCTTGGCAACGAAACATGTTTGGGTCATTTGCTGACTACCTTGGAGGGGAAAATGTTTTTTTGTTGGGAATATGACGCTCTAGCGATATGTCAACACAACTACTTTCATGGATTGAATCTTGGGCATACTGAGGATTATGTTGTAGATGGTCAATCTATCCACCACAAGGATCTTGATCCACGTGGTTGGGCTCGTGATGGGAATAGAGAGTTTAATGTACCATATGTTAGATTAAGTTGCCATCAAATCATGTGAGCGGTCAAGCTGTCTTTGTGAATTCCATATCAACTTTCAGGAGTGCTAACTTGTCTAGAGCTTCTTTGAAAAGTATGTCGATTGTGCTGCCTTTGTCGATTATGACTCATGTGACGTTGCGGTCTGTGACCCATAGCTTGTTTACCAGTGAATCATCCTACAATTGATGTACACCTTCGGCATTGGCGTCAGTGAAGGTGATAACCTTGTCTGGTAGGGCGCTGCGTACATTAACCATGCTTGCGGTGTAGTATCTCTGTTCGGCTCATATTTCAAGTGTGCTGGCTTCCCACTAATAGCTTTTGATTGGTGAACCGAGTCATTGCAGGAAGGTAATCCGCCTATGAGCATTATTGTTTGGGGGTGGTCGTGGCGGTAGTATGTCTTTGTTGCGTTCACTGTGTTTTTGTGGGAGCTGTTTGGCCGACCTATGTGTTTCTTTATGTCAGTATGAACGATAAGATTCTAATCTAGAGCGGTCTCCTGTTGTAGAACGCTGCTTGGACTTGACAATTTTACTTTTCCTTTTTAGAAATTCACAAAAAGAAACTCTTTTAACTGGTGACATTGCGAGGTTAGCTGTCAAGGTTGTTTATGGAAAACGCAATACAAGTACTTTTCTCAGTCTCGGTTGTGGCGTGTATTCTGTTGAGTTGTTGACTGCTTAGGTTGCACCCATTTTCCTTTATCGTTTTTATATCTTCGGTCGTAATGTTGGTGCAGCTTGTAGTACTCATCCCGTGTTGTTTCCTTTGTTGTTGTTGCTCGGCTAGCATACCTCTTGGTTCATGCAGCTTTCTCTTCCTCTATCTTTGCGAACAAGGCTGCTCGGTGAAGGGCATTCCGAGGGAATGGGGCCGGCACAACTTGACATCGAAGATGACATCGAAGTTATAGTGGAGGGATTCACACATAATTTCAATCTCCTCTGTTTCACATTGAGGTTGCCAATAGCTCTCTTCGTTTGATTTTACTTGTTGTAGGTTGGTTTACGTAGACTAAATTTTTTTGTAGATTAACTATATTAACCTTACAACTAAAATCAATTTATAATCTTAATTTCATCATCCTTTGATGCTATACGAAATTTATTGCAAGATTATATTTGAAAATTTGTAGAAAAATTATTTTAAATGATAAAAATGACAAATAATTTAATATAAAAAATGTAAAACGATAACTAATACATAAAAAAAAATGGCGTATGTTTTTTATCAAGTTAATTGTATTAACGAATAAAGAGCACCTTGCATTTTATTTAACTCAATTTTTCCATCAACAATATTACAAAATCTATTTCATTTTATCAAAATGTCGCCCTATTACAACGAAATTTCATGCCATTTTCTATTGGAATAAAATGCTAATTATGGTTCAAATAATTTATGATTAAAAGAGGCTTATATAATTGTGAATATAATATAGTTGGGGGCAAGTGGCAATTAGTAAGTTTTTTATAGGCAGGCGCATTTGCATGTCTTGAAATCGAGTCCCACCATCTACATTATGCAGGAAGTTGACTACTGGACCGGCCAGTTATGCCCCAATATTAACAAAAAAAAAATATAGTTGGGGCCTTGAGGCTTATCTATTAAGGTTATAATTACAATTCATATTCTGTCGCCCACAATACTTATTTAAGGATAACGTGTCTAAGAAGATAACGGTGTGCGTGAAGCAAAAGCCACAATCAATCTCGTTATGTGCTAATTTCAGATTTTCAATTCTTTTTTCGCAATTAAGTAAACTTGTCTTTTTTCAGTCTTCGTATCCCATTTCATGAGTTCTTATATGACCTCTTATAATCGATCATTAACTAATCTAATTTTAGCCAAAAAAAAAAAAAAATTAATCAATTTTGTGAAAATTCTACAGAATTGGAAGGTGAATACTGATCTTGGCCTATTGGCCCGTAGAAATGGGCCGACCAAATATATTGACTTTGTCTGAACAGCCCTCACTCATCCATAGAAGCTACTACTTCTACACAAAAATAGATCTTAAGTGAAAATTTGGTTGTGGAACTATGCAGAAAACCTAATCTACTTATAAGATTTTTGATTACAAACTAAGCCGAAAGCTTGTCCGAAGCTATTTCAATTTCAATAGCTTAGAAACATAATTAATAATTAGGAATTTAGGATTTAAAGTTTATAATTTATGATTTAGGATTTACGTTTTAGAATTTAAGGTTAACACCATAATCCACGTAGACTCTAAAATTAAAAATATGAAACTTTAAACCATGATTTTCTAATAATTTTTTTTTGTTTTGCGGTTTATAGTTTTTAGACTTTTGGAGTTTAAGATGTAGGTTCCAACATATACAAAAATTGTGAAATATTTGACTACTCCAAAGTTATTTAAAACCTTTAATTTTTTAATTCATTTTTTGGAAAATGTCAATTAAACTTTGAACTTTCCGAAAAAATTGATTAAACCTTGAACTTTGGCGATGATTAATTAAACCTTTAATTTTTTGTTGATTTTTGAAAAATCTATCAATTTTGCATTGACTCGACAAATTGAATCTTACATAAAATTTTTTAACGGAAATAGTAAATAAGGTTTAAGACCCGTTAATCTTCTTAGTTAAACAAAACCTAGTGTTTCACTAATATGAAACCATCTCCTCCAAACCTTCGATGGACAAAATTGAAAATGGATTGAAAATCTTAACTCCTTCAAACCTTGAAATCTCTCTTCGATCTTTAGTTTCCTTTGTATCTCGTCTTCAAATTTTCAGTTTTCAACATTTCTTCTCTTCTAATCGTCATAGAATGAGCTCGATTTCTTCTTCTCGTTCACACGATTCATGATTTTCTTCTAAGAGTGATTGTGGACTAGATGTTAAAATCTTAAAATCAAGGACTCATGACAATCCTGGTAGACCTTTTCCGGTGTATAAGTCAAAAGAGGTAAGATTTTGATTCTTATGAGTAATTTGGAATGTAGTTTTCAATTTTTAAATTTTTGTGAATTTCGATTTAAATTACTTTGTTTTTTGGTAGAAGAATTTGTTTAAATGGATTGAGGATGCCATTTATGAAGAGATCAAAGCGACTTTGCAAAAAGTAGAAGCAATGGAGCTTGAAATTGATTCAACCAAATCTGAAATACTCCCCATGCTATGGGCAATATTCTATTATCCACATCCCTTCCTACGGCAGCTAGTATTTGACCTCTAATATCCCACTTGAGAAATTCTCCATCTAAACCTATAATTGGCCTACTCTTGTCTTTTCAAGCTTGTCGTTGCGATTTAGCACAGATAAAGAGACGTAGAAACCTTTGTTTGCTTCAGATTGTAGATCCTGGAATAGGCTTAATCTCGAACACATAATTTTTGTTCGATTGCAACATTTCCGCTTGATAGTCCCATATTCTGTCAAAATATGCCTCATGACTTGTTGTCCTTTCTTTTGCATGTCTGGTCTTCACCTTTGCACACTGATCTTCACTGACATGAAAGTTGTACTCACGTTGGATTTCAGCTGACATTTGATGCTTTGTTAGCTTCAGATTCTTCCTCAACCTCTCTTGAAACAGCCAAGCTATTGTCTTCTGCTTCAAAAATGTCCTACGACTTGTCTTCATGAAATTATGATCATCAACAAACACTTTAACCTGCATCTTCCGTAGGTTTTTCTCGTAAGGGCAAAAAAAACTCCAAGGACACCGCTTATCAGAATATTTGGCTCATACTCTATCTAACTCGGATCTATACATCTTGATATCAAAACAAGACTTCAATGAGTACTTCAATATTGCAATTTGGACATCATCCTTTAAATTGAATGTCTTTCCTAACCATAAATACACACCATCTTCCTCTATTTTATTCCGCTCACCAATGTTATTAACATCTTCTTCATCATCATCGGATGACAAAGGGTCCAGAATCTTATCTTCATTTGAGAGTTCGTCTCTACTATCATCTCCATTGCTACCACCTTGAACTTAAATTTCTTTCCCAGCCTCTACAAACTGAGACTCGAAATCATCACAATCTTCTTCATCCATACCCACTCGAACTCCATCTTCTTCAACGAACACCTCCACCACTCCATTTAACTCGTCATCACCTTTACAATATTCTTCAGTTTCAGATTCAACTAGGCGAGTTAATTCCTTTACACACTCAACCAGTAAAAGCCTCTGCAACTCAATTTTACGACTCTGCAACTTGTTTCCCATGTGAGAAGAAGACGACGCCGGCGGAGGAAAATAATATGAAGCTGGCGGTTGTGACCTGCGACGTGTTTCAGACTTGCGTTGTGGCATCGTGGTTTCGAGGAGATTGAATAAATGTTGAGATTTGAGATGAAGAACTCGTGAAACACTCAGAGTAGAGACTTGATTCAGGGTTTCAAATTGGGGATTTTTGTGTGCTTAATGAAACAGTGAGTATTGAGTCTCCTTGCATATTTGATTTCGCCAAAAAATTAATGAAACATTTGTTTAACTGAGGAGATTAACGAATCTTAAAGGTTGTTTACTATTTTCGTTAAAAATTTAACATAAGGTTCAATTTGCCGAATAATTAAATAAGATGCTGATATAATAGCTTACGAACTCTATATAACCATTAAGAAATAAATACCATATAACCATGGCTTTCATCAGTGAACCTCATTTTATATTTTCCACTTTCATTCATTTTACATTGTCATTACATGTATTAATGTTACAGCACAAGCACCAAGTCCGGGCGTCGACGGCCTTTGACCTCTAGCAAGAAAGCACGTTGTGATCCACAATGTTGTGTTTGTAGGAATTGATTGTTTATATCAAAGAACTCAGAGTATTAGCTCTAGTAAACCTGAGCCATTAGATATAACAAACATACACGTGTCCTTAGATCCCTCTAGGTTAAGGTTTATTCTTTAACGGAATTGAAAACAGAGCATGAGCTATATATATGAATAGCTTAGTTCGATAACAGAGAGATAGAGATAATAAGAACTAATAAAAAGAGAGATAAGTTGATAATATAGAGAATTCTCTTCTTATCTTCTAGCATCATCATCTCTCTGTAATCGAAGATTGAAGAATCTTGAAAGCTCGAGAGACGGTAGCGTTTTCACGAGTAACAGAAAAGCTCTGAGTAACAAAAAGGTTTCTCAGTTCTTCCATTGAAATAAGAGAGAAACTTTACTCAAACTCAGAAGATTAGTTTCTTCTTTCTTTTCTTTCTACTCTGTTCTTAAGTTCTTAGTGTCATCATCCTCGATCCAAAAGTGTTCACTGAAGAAAGT
Organism: Lepidium aucheri; assembly: GCA_900406435.1. NCBI lineage: Eukaryota > Viridiplantae > Streptophyta > Magnoliopsida > Brassicales > Brassicaceae > Lepidium > Lepidium aucheri. The sequence continues at coordinate 6,288 of OVBA01006516.1, forward strand.
TTGAATGTACATTGCAAATCGAGCGAAGATGATTTGGGACTAGTTCATTTTCCTCTTGAATATTAATGGGGTTTTACTTTTCATGTTACCATGAAAAAATCTACAAGATTTCGTTGCCATTTTACGTGGTCAGAACGTAGATCTCACTATTTTGATATATTCAAGATATCAAGAGACGATAATCCATTTGGAAGTTATGAAGAAGAACCAATCCATGGTTAATAGTTATAGTAAAGAATATTTATGAAGGGTGAGATGAAAGTTGGATTGGGATTTATTAGTTATTGCTTAAGTTAGTATCTTATAATTAGGAGAATGACAAAAGCACTATTTAATATGATTATATTTCTAGACGTTGGGAGGGATTTTCATTTATTCTTATTTAGTGCTACTGTGTTGAGAGTACTTTAGGGTGTTCTCTGCAATTTTGGAATCTATGGGGTTGGTTGCACTATAATCATATGTAATCAATTTGATTTGTTTGAGTGATAGAACAAAGTTGTAGTGAATCATAGTGGTAATATATAGAAAAGATTTTATATTGAAGTAATTTCTTAAAAATATTTAAAACTACAAAGAGAACTAGAGACAAAACACATGTGATGAAGGTGAACACTCTCGGGAGGCTCGCGAGCATCATCACCTTCGATTCTCTTCTCACATGCTGGTGGGACAGCTGTCGAATTGTCATAGGATGATGAATGTCTAAAAATATAACCTTTGTCCATTTAGCCGTAAAGCCTTAATCACAAATGAACTCATCCTCTTGAAAGCACTCTTATATTAGAGACTCTTTATGTCCGCGCAACTTTCAAAAACCACAGAGATTATGGAAGAGAGAAAGAGAATAAGAATAATTATGTTTCCTTTGCCATTTCCGGGACACTATAACCCAATGGTCCAGCTTGCCGGAATATTACACCACCGTGGCTTCTCCGTCACGGTCCTCCACACTTCATTCAACTTCCCGGATCCTTCTCGTCACCCACACTTCACGTTTCGAACCATCCCTCACAACAAAGAAGGAGAAGAAGACCCTCTGTCTCAATCAGAAACTTCGGGTATGGACCTCGTAACACTCATTCGTCTATTGAAACAAAGTTACGCCGAGCCGTTCCGTCAGTCTTTGGCGGTGGAAGTAGGCGGAGGAGAGAAGGTTTGTTGTTTGGTAACCGACGCTATATGGGGGAAGAACACAAAGGAGGTAGCGGAAGAGATTGGAGTTAGAAGAATGGTGTTGAGAACAGGTGGTACTGCGTCGTTTTCTGCCTTTGCAGCATTTCCTCTCCTTACAGATAAGGGTTACCTCCCAATACAAGGTAAAATATACACTTCTACTTTTAGTAAATAGCCACAAGGTTGTAATATGTTCATGGTTTCTTTCTCTTTGCATAAATATTAATTTGAGGTGATTTTTATAAAACTAAATTATAAGAGGGTTTTATTGGATGATGAATTTTAATGGATTTAGAAATCTATAAGGATTCCTAAATCTTTATAGAATTCTTAGATTTTAAATCAAATACACTGAATATGTAAATCAAATAGACTAGATTTTAAAATTAAACAAATTAGATTTATAAGTCATATAAATTGGATTTCAAAAATAAAATTATATGATTGTTATGATAAAAACAAATTATAACATATATTTTTTTTATCGCTCTATGTTTTGTATTAATTTCTACCATTTTATTAATTTTTCTTACAAAACACACTTATAAATAAGTACTCATATAGAATATGAGAAAACAAATGTGTTTTAATTCTACTAATTATTTTTAATATAATATTCTCTCTGTCTTTTTATAATTGATATTTTAAGATTTTCTTAGAAATTAAGAATTTTTTTTATAATTGATATTTTAATCTTTTCTTAGGAATTACGAAAACATTAACTATTTTATTTATTACAAATTTCAAAACTATCTAATCAATCATAAAGCAAACTGCAAGATTCAAACGGTCAAAAATACTAAAAATATATTAAATTTTGAATAGAAAATTGAAAACATGAATTAAAATGAAATAATTTTTTTTTATAAAACATCAACTAAAACTAAATAGAGGGAGTAATTTTTTAATATAAATTAAATATATTTTATTTTAATTTTATAGTGTATGATATATATATATATATATATATAGTGACATGAATACTTTTACCCGATAACATATATGTATGAGTACCATATTTCATGAAGATACCAAAAGAATATATGAGCACCACTGATAGTCACATGAATGTTTACGTATAATTTTATTTTTTTAAAATCAACTCAAATAACAAGGTTTTAGTAAGGATTTCAAACCTTTATATTTTAGGAGAAAATTCACAATAAAATCATGGAAATCCACTATAGAATGAAATCCATGTTCAAATTCTTAATGTTGAATAAGGGGTGATTTTAATTAGTATTTACAAATCAATGCTTGAATAACCCATGATTTGAATATGGATTTTAAAATCAATGCTTGAATAACACATGATTTGAATATGGATTTTAAAATCGTTAATTGAATAACACATGATTTTGTAAGGATTTCTATATCCATTAAAACCCATCATCCAATACACCCCCTAAGTTAATTGTTGTAAAACCATTCCTTCAACTACTATGACCCACTTATTAAATCCAATAGATTATCAAAGTTGCGATGTAGGCCGATGGTAAAATTAAGGTTTCAAGCATGATTCTGACAATATGATGGTTGAGGCTAGAGGAGGGGTTCGACCACCGGGTGATCCTCTTGATGGATGAGCCCTTGCATGATTTGGCGGGTAAGGAGGCTGGGTTATGAGGAAGAGTAGTCAAGATGCCACAATAGTGGAAGCGAATGATGGTGCGAGTCTGATGGTGGTTCCTCTTGTAGGGGCCGACATCGTGGGGTTTGAAAGCCGCTCAAACAAGTCTAGTGGCCTAACAGTCCCCGAGTCAGTTATCGATGAAGGTTTTATCCAATTAAGGATGAAGGTAGACTACCCGAAAGGGAAGAGAGGTAAACCTAATATTACCGTTGGTCAAGAGATTATTGAGGTGATGTTTGGTCTGTGGGAAAGGTGTTTGGGAGGACTATCACTTTTACAGTTTTGAATAAGAATCTTCAAGAAATTTAGAAACCACATGGTGATTTTGTTCTTCTTGATTTTCCTCGATAATTTCATCTAGTCTATTTTGATGATGCAACTAATTACAAGAATGCATTGTTTCATGGCGCCTCAAAGGTATTCAGGAGTTATATTCTAATGCAAGTTTACTCACCAAGCTTTGGTCTCTTATGTGATGAAATTACCACCACTCATGTATGGGTTAGTGTCTTTAACCTATCCTTTTACCTTTACCATCGGGAAATTCTGATGGGAATTGGAGAGTGTCTAGGAATTCCTGTTCGTGTGGGTAGTACTACTTTGAGCTTTCAAAAAGGAAGGTTTGGTCATATTTGTGTTGAAATAGACCTTGCTAAACCCCCTATTGGTTCACCGGTCATTTCCTTGTATCCTATGAAGGGCTTGCGAGTATTTGCTCTAGATGTGGTATTTATGGACATCAGATGCATTCTTGTCCTTTGATGTTAAAAGAGAAAGTCGTGACTTCGGTTACTCCTGCTACTCTGTCTCGTAATGCGCCTGTAGATGGTGTTGATGATGGTTTGTGCCAGCCAAGCGTTCCACAAAGAAATCATCTGCTTCTTTAAGAGTAGTTCGTCCGCGGGTGAAACTAGTGTAACAAGAGGATTCAAGAGTATTATATACCTAAAAATACCCAAAAAATGGATATTCGGGTACATTTTTAAGTATTCGGGTATCTTAATATCCAAAATATTCGGGTATCTATTCGGGTATTCGGATACATATTCGGGTATTCGGGTACCCGTTCGGCTATCAGGTAATACCCAGACTCGACCCGATACCTGCGGGTACTCTACGCCAAGACCCAATGATTACTTTTGCTTATATCTAAATCGGACCCGAACACAAAATTTTGGATCGGTTTCGCGTTGGTTTTTCGGATCTGGGTCCTTTGTATTTTACCCAACCTGAAAAACTGATCTGAAACCTACCAAAAATCAAAGGTATTCTTCTCAAAGATATCTTAGATAAATCAAACATATTCTTCTCAGCAAATGTTTCTAGGAATATTGGAGAAGCAATTAGCAATGAAAGTGGGATTCAATCCACTCGCAACATGGGAAAATACCTTGAAATGCCAATTCTTCAGAAATCGGTGAACAAAGACACTATTAGTGAAGTTTTGGAGAAAGTTTCCTCCCAGTTAGCGGGTTGGCGAAGTCAATTTTTAGTTTTACAGGGAGAATTACGCTTACCAAGGCAGTTTTAGGCTCAATCCTGATCCATACTAATATACTATGAGCTTTATATGTCTTCCTGCTTCCACTCATGCTCAGTTGGATAAGATTTTTTGTATGTTCCTTTGGGAAAATAATGTTTCGCAGCGTAAGAAAAACTTAGTTGCATGGAATAGAGTTTGCTTACCTATGTCTGAGTGAGGTTTAGGGATCCAAATCCCAAACAATGAACAAAGGACTTCTTGCCAAGATGGGTTGGCGGCTTCTCCATGACAACACGGGCTGTGGGCACAAATCCTTCAAAGTAAATATGTGGTAAAGACGTGTGAGACACCTATTGGGAATCTCATAGCAACACTTGATCTCTGACTTGGAGGAGTATCATGCTGGCTATGAAGGAGGTTATTTGTTTGGGAGCTAGTTGTGTTATTGGAGATGGCAAATCAGTTTGTTTCTTTATGGATAAGTGGCTTACGTCTCAACCTTTACTCGACCTTACATCACACATGATTCCTGAAGATCTTCTTTCTTTACGGGTTGGAGACTTTTGGAATAATGTTTTACAATGGAATTTACCTCTCATGAAATCTTTTTTCCCGCAGTAGATTGATCTTTGTTTGAGGTCTGTAGTTCTTGATACTTTATTTGGAGTTTAAGATTATTTATCATGGAATGCTACGGCTAACAGAGTGTTTACAGTTACCTCAGCTTACAATTTGTTATTTTAGTGTACAGAGCCTGGACAGAATATCCGGACCTACTTCGAGAGGATCTAAAAGTCAAGGTTCCTGGAAAAATACGATCGTTACTTTGGCTCGTATCTCATCAGACTTTCATGACTAATGTTTAGAGGTGTAGACGACATCTTACTTCTTCAAACATATGTATTGTTTATAAGAATGGTGAGGAAACCATTATCCATGTTATAGAAGATTGTCCGGCTATCTATGGGATTTGGAACCGAATTGTGCCTTCACGTAAATGGATTGAATTTTTTTGACAACCTCTTTTCTCGTGGATTTTGAACAACTTGGGTTCACAAGATCTAGATTTTGTGGAGTGTCCTTGGTCTTCCGTGTTTGCCATAACAGTTTGGTGTGGCAAGAAATGGCGTTGTGGAAATTTTTTTAGTGTAATAAGAAGTGGTCAGATAGAGTTCAATTAATCAAGAACTTGGGGTCTGGGGTCGACAAAGCCTTTTCTCTTGAATCCGGTTACACGAGCTTTATACCAAGAATAGACCGGGTAATTTTATGGAAGGCTCCGGTGTGTGGTTGGGTTACTTTGAATATAGATGGTACATCCCAAGGTAATCCAAGACTTGTTTCAGTGGGAGGTGTATTGCGGGACGAGCTTGGTAATTGGATTAAGGGTTTTGCTTTCAATATCGGTTTCTCCTCGGCTCCATTGGTAGAATTGTGGGGAGTTTACTATGGCCTCATGATAGCTTGGGAGTATAAAGTAAACCGTGTGGTATTGGAAGTTGATTCGGAGAAGGTAGTGTGTTTCCTAACGACATGGATTAATGATTCTCATCCCATATCCTTCCTGGCACGTCTGTGCTATGACTTACTTTCAAGGGACTAAATAGTCTTGGTGATACATGTGTTTCGAGAGGCTAACTGTCTGTTGATGGTTTAGCAAAGTATGCTTTTGATTTACCTTTAGGTTTTCATTCTTTCCTTGTTTCTCCTGTTGAGATCGTTGGTCTTGTTTTAGACGATGTTAATGATGTCTCGTTAGTTCGACGAATCCGGATATAGTTTTTTCTGAATTAAGTGAACAAAGTTTGAGGTTGTTTTTCCAAAAAAAACTAAATTAATTGTTGTTATTCACTTGCAAAATTATATATATATATATATATATATATACTACTTCACTTCTTCTTAATAAAATAGTTTAGGTAAGGAATCATTTGGTTAACCAGTGAAATATCATTTTGGTAGTTTTTTCTATTAGAGTTTGATTTCAAATAGTTATATAGCTCCACATTATATTTTTGTAAGTTTGGGGTTGAGTTATACGGGATCTTATCGATTAAATTGTTGATAAAAGAATAAAAATTTAAACGGTTATTAGCTAAAAAATTTTAAAAAAAATCGTACCATATTTTTAGCAGTATTAACGATTTACTTCACATTATTATTTTTTCTAGATTCTAGATTAGATGAGCCAGTTACAGAGCTTCCACCTTTGAAAGTGAAGGATCTTCCGGTAATAGAAACGAATGAGCCGGAGGAACTCTACCGGATAGTTAACGACATGGTGGAAGGAGCCAAGTGTTGTTCAGGAGTCATATGGAACACATTTGAAGATCTTGAAAGACTCTCACTCATGGATTGTAGCAGCAAGTTACAAGTTCCCTTCTTCCCGATTGGACCGTTTCACAAACATAGCAACGATCTTCCACCGAAGACAAAGAACAAAGACGACAATGAAACAACCGATTGGCTTGACAAACAAGATCCGCAGTCTGTTATCTACGTGAGTTTTGGAAGCCTTGCAGATATAAAAGAGAACGAGTTTCTCGAGATTGCTTGGGGTCTAAGAAACAGTAAGCGGCCGTTTTTGTGGGTAGTCAGGCCGGGGTCTGTCCGTGGGACTGAGTGGCTCGAGTCATTACCTTGTGGATTATTGGAAAACATAGGACGTAATGGAAAAATTGCGAAATGGGTGAATCAATTAGAAGTATTGGCGCATCCAGCGATTGGAGCGTTTTGGACGCATTGTGGATGGAACTCAACACTAGAGAGTATGTGTGAAGGTGTTCCAATGATATGTACGCCGTGTTTCACAGACCAGCATGTGAACGCGAGGTACATTGTCGATGTATGGCGAGTTGGGTTTGTGCTAGAAAGAGGTAAGATAGAAAGAAAGGAGATTGAGAAGGTCGTAAGAAACATAATAATGAAGAAGGGAGATGTTTTGAGAGAGAGGTGTTTGAAGTTGAAAGAGAGAGCTAATGTTTGCTTAAGTGAAGATGGGTCGTCTTCCAAGTATCTAGACAAACTCGTGAGTCATGTCCTTTCTTTTGATTCTTATGATTTTGCAACGTAGATATATTGGAGTAACAATGTAATATAAGTACTCTTCAAACCATTGGATGTTCTGGTACTTCGAACTTAATAATATTGGGTTGTGGTTTTTTTCGATCGACAGTCTACTATATAGTATAAAGTCTAGACACTAATAAAATTTGTCTAAATCTATTATATGCAATGGATCTACTATATGGAGGGTTGTTTTAGATTTATATGATTATTCATTAGTTATTTTAATATTTGTACTTTTTCTGTGGGTCATGTGTAATCCGTCAATCCATTACAACGATGGTCCAATTACCCGACCGGGACAAGTTGCGTATTAAGAGTATAAAACACCAAAATGTCCGAAACACCTACAAGAAATCAGACAAATCCTCAAATTCTCTGTTAATCAGAAAAATGGAAGAGAGATTAGGGAAGAAGGTAATCATGTTTCCATTACCGTTTCCAGGACACTTCAATCCAATGATTCAACTCGCCAGAATATTCCACCACCGTGGCTTCTCCGTCAAGATACTCCACACTTCCTTCAACTTCCCCGATCCTTCTCACTATCCACCTTTCACTTTCCGGACCATCCCTCACAACAACGAAGGAGGAGAAAACCCTATGAGTCAACCAGAGGCTTCAAGTTTGGACTTAGTGGCCTTCATTAGTCTGCTGAGACACACTTATGAAGGGCCGTTTCGCCAAGCTCTAGCAGCAGAAGTAGACGGAGGAGAGACTGTGTGTTGTTTGGTTTCCGATGTTGTTTGGGCCAAGATTACGGAGGTTGCAGAGGAAGAGCTTGGAGTTCGTAGGATGGTGTTCATCACAAATGGTGCGGCGTCGTTTGCTGCAATTGAAGCTCTTCCTCTTCTTAGAGATAAGCATTACCTCGCTATTAAAGGTAAAGACAAATTTTTAATATATTTTAATTCATTTGTTTATGATTCCCTTTTTGTTTTGTCATCTAACTCCATATAGAGAAAGATATCTTACGATGGCAAACCGCACAAACATCCAATTAGAAGACTCGTATCATTTTCAATTCGAAAACTAAATTCCTGCTTACATAAGTAACTTTTTTATTATTATTTAGACAATATAATAAAATGAATAAACTTAAATATTAGTTATATAACATGTAAATTATCAAACAAATAATTAAGAATAGTTTGTAAGAAAAGATATAAAATCATGTTATTGTTGGATGATAAATTTGAAACTTCAATTTTTGACAGATTTTAGCATTTTAACACATTATTATGATCTCAAGATTCTAGATTAGATGAGCCGGTGACAGAGCTTCCACCTTTGAAAGTGAAGGATCTTCCGGTAATAGAAATGAAAGATCCGGAAGAACTATACCGGGTACTTAACGATATGATGAAAGCAGCCACGTCTTCTTCAGGAATTATATGGAACACATTTGAAGATCTTGAAAGACTCTCACTCATGGATTATAACAGCAAGTTTCAAGTTCCCATCTTCCCGATCGGACCGTTGCATAAACATAGCTACAATCTTCAACCGGCGATAAAGAATGACGACGACCAGGTAATTACTGATTGGTTAAACAAGCAAGACCCGCAGTCCGTGGTCTATGTGAGTTTTGGAAGCATTGCACATATAGAGGAGAAGGAGTTTATAGAGATTGCTTGGGGTCTAAGTAACAGCGAGCGGCCGTTCTTGTGGGTGGTTAGGCCGGGGTTGGTTCAAGGGACAGAATGGATCGAGGCATTGTCTAGTGAGGTTGTAGAAAGTATTGGCCATAGAGGAAAAATTGTGAAATGGGTGAATCAATTAGAGGTATTAGCACATTCTGCAGTTGGAGTGTTTTGGACTCATTGTGGATGGAACTCAACACTAGAAAGCATATGTGAAGCTGTCCCAATGATATGCATGCCATGTTTTGCGGACCAGTTTGTGAACGTGAGGTACATTGTTGATGTATGGCGAATCGGGATTGAATTAGAGAGAAGAAAGATGGATAGGAGGGAGATTGAGAAGGTGCTAAGAAATGTGATGATAGATGAGGGAGATGGAATAAGAGAGATGTGTTTGAAGTGGAAAGAGAGAGCTAACGTTTGCTTAAGCCAAGATGGTTCTTCTTCCAAGTACCTAGACGAACTTGTGCATAAGGTCTTGTCATTTGATTCTAATGCTTTTGCATGTTAAAAATGACATAGGATCAATGTTTTTTACTCACTCTTTGATTTAAACATTTAGATGGTCTGTTTTGTTTGCTCCTTACTGTTCTTACTTATGAGTTTTGCAAAAGCACATCGATTTGGATCATTATATCTAGGGATGAATGAACTTGCGTGTAAAACCAACCCGTTAACATATTAATCTTTCTATTCAGTAGCTAATTTTCATGACTAAATTAAATTTAGCAAGAAAAATGTACATTTCTGTCGTATCTAAATATAGTAGAGTTTGGCTTTATATAATTGCGTAGCTAAATAAAGAACGAATTTTGATCACCTAGCTCATCTTCTAATGTTTGTAAAATTTACAGTAAACCAAGGACCAATATACGATTGCGTGACTTATACACACCGAAATTGGCACATGCGTAGCAGAATATTCTAATTAGGACCATAAAAAAGATATTAATTGGGCTTTTTGTGAATTGAGTTTCAATAAAAATAGAAGATCGCTGTGGATTATATTAGCGCAGTGTTGATTTGAGGTTGTTAAATTTTGGAAATAATATATATCAAGGCCGATTCGGCGCCGGACAAAACACGTGAGAGAAAGACAAAAAGCACGTGCGGAAGAAGAGAAACCTTGTTATGGGCTATATAGTATATTTGTGTCAGCTCCATTAACCATCCGCAATCAGCGAAACATTGGTCGGATCTTTTTATTTTGAATTTGATTTTTTTGCTTCTTCAATTAAAATTGTGGATTAGTTCCTAGATTGATATACCTTCCTATCAAATTACCTAACTAAATTATGTATGTTGCTTGTTGGTATCAGGCCCAAAATGCTGAAGAGGCCCAATAATGAAGAACAAGAGAAGATGGACCGAGCCGAGCAGGCGACCAAGCGAGCCCCGTAACGTCCGAGGAGTGAGCACGCGAAGCTAGAAGAACGAAACCGACCAAGCGAGCAACCAATCTCTGTGGTGCTCGCCTGAAATCAAGGAGA
>OVBA01006517.1:0-16777 GCA_900406435.1 Lepidium aucheri
TGAATCAGCTGAAGGCAAAAACAAAGTTTGCTTGTTGAAGAAATCTCTGTACAGCTTGAAACAAGCTCCTAGACAATGGAATAAGAGGTTTAACCGTTTCATGATTGAAGAAAAATTTCGTGAGAAGCAGTCATGATTCTTATGTCTACATAAAGGAAGTTTCAAACAATGAGTATGTTTACTTATTGCTTTATGTCGATGACATGCTTATAGCAGCAAAAGAAATGTCAGAAGTTAACAAGATCAAAAAGCGTTTGAGTGCAGAATTTGAGATGAAAGACTTAGAAGTTGTAAGTAAGATTCTGGGAATCGAAGTGACAAGAGACAGAAGTAAAGGAATTTTATGTTTAAGTCAGTCAACATATTTGAAGAAGGTACTCCAAAGATTTAATATGACTGATGCAAAATCTACAGGTACTCCTATTGCCTCTCATTTCAAATTATCCTCAATTAGAGATGAGCATGAAATGATTGATACAGAGAAGTATCCATATTCATGTGCTGTTGGTAGTATAATGTATGCAATGATAAGTTCTCGGCCAGATTTAGCATATGGAATAGGTCTGATAAGTAGATTCATGAGCAAACCAGGTTTGGTGCATTGGGAAGCTGTTAAATGGTTGCTTAGATACATTAAAGGATCACAAGATCTGAAACTCATTTATACAAAAGGAAAGGACCTAGACATATGTGGGTACTGTGATTCAGATTTTGCAGCGGATATAGATAAAAGAAGAACTATTAGTGGGTATATCTTCACAGTTGGAAGTAACACTATAAGTTAGAAATCAAGTCTGCAACGAACAGTAGCTCTTTCAACGACACAGGCTGAATACAGTGCATTAACAGAAGCCGTAAAGGAAGTAGTCTGGATCAAAGGGTTACTAAGTGATTTTGGTTACAATCAAGATGTAGCTAAGATTTGGTGTGACTCTGAGTCAGCTATTTGTTTGTCAAAGGACAATGTCTATCATGAAAGAACAAAACACATGGCAACCAAAAGAGCTTTTCTACAGGAAACTTCAGAGGAAGGACAAATAGATGTATTGAAGATTCATACATCTCCGGCAGATATACTTACTAAACATATTCCAATCAGTAAGTTTGATTCAGCTTTAGAGTTTCTGAAGCTAATCTATCTGGAATGAAGTTCGTGACTTTGTAAGCTGGAGGTAAAGTCAATGTAATGGTGATTCATTGTTGAAATGAGGATAATGATTGAATCAAGGTGGAAAATTGTGGAAGTGTGATTCAATTATCAGCTTGGTTTGAGATATTGATCTGATGTCGACTTGATCTATATCTCTACATTTTATCTGGTTTAAGATAGATTGAGTTTTGGTAATTGAATGATTTGAAGATAGAGAGAAAGAAAATGAGAACCGGTTATTGATTTTGGAGAAAAACCGGTTCAGTTTGTCACTATGGAAAAGATTAGCTGGTTTAACTAATCTGTTGACTCATATATATTACTCTTTGACTATCTTCTTCATTCTATCATTCGAATAAGCACTTTCTTCATTGATTCTCTCTAAGACTCCATGATTTTCTCTGTATTGGAGCTAGAGAACTTGTAACACTCAAATTCAATAGTGAATTGCTGGACCTATCCAGCCCCAGACGTAGATCTTGTCACATCGACATGATCGAACTGGGTTAACAAATCTTTGTGTGTCTTCTCTATTCTTTGCTCTTGCGTTTTGTGAACTTCGATTCTTCAAGAACAGAGTATTTCATATCTGTTTGCCAATCATTCTGCCAAACAAGTCGTCAGCTGTTTGTAACATGTTGTAAGAAAGACAGAGAGAGCTAAGATTTATGTTACAGTAATAAAAGAACTCGCTGTCGATTCAGTTTCTGCAGTTGCTGCAATATTCCTCCGGGGAAGGTTAATTCGAGGAATAAGATACTGATCTATTCTAGGCACTTGTTTTGATGGTGTGGTAGTTTACAAGGATTCCTACAATTCACATAATCAATTAGTTCTTGATCTTATAGTTGAATATGCAAAGTGATATGAGTATTCATGTACCTTCATTTTTTACAATTTTGTGTGAACATCAACTGCATGATGTGCAATAACTGCTTTAGGTTGGGAATCATCAGACTCTCTGGTCCAAGACTTAAGGTTGAGAATAGCTACAGAGGATTGAAGGTAAGAGGTAAAGAAAGATGATTTAAAGAGGAGAAAGGAGTAATAATGAAGATTGAGTAAGTTACTTGAGGATGAAGATTCTCTAAGGTGTTTGAGATCAGATATGGCTCCACAAGCTGCAATTGCGTCTTTTTGTAACTTATGAGTTTCAATCAGATTGTAATCCCCGCTTTCATCTTTATAACCTTCATCGAGAAATAATTTAATGTGTGTATGATCAAGTGTTTGCATTGTACCTACAAAATAAACAGAAATACTCTTAGTTGCAAAAAATAAGTTATTGCAGAGATTAATAGGTTAATAAGATAACCTGTGTTACATTTTCAGTAGTGGAAATGTTTCTGAAAATTTTGAATTAGAAATTTTTCTAACCCGCTATCCATATACCAGTTTTTCTATTTTTTATAACACATGAACCACTGCACTGCAACATTTGTTCAATGGTTCCAGCCCTTGGGACTTTCATAGAACCACTCAAACTCTCAGCCAGGGGCGATGTTCGAGAGTCAAGAATAAAGGCACCAATCCACATCCAATGTACAGTTATATTATCAAAACGAATAAAATGAAGCATCATCAAAGAAAGAGTAAACTAAAATGGTGGCTAATAAAATAGTAGTGAAACAATTCAGAAGGTTAAGAATTTTTCCATATGGCTTAGTATTTAGTTCCCAATTTACCAAAGTAAGAGAGTATCAAAATAAAAGAGTGTGAAGAACCAAGTAAGGGACTAACCAATGTATTTTTCCTTCTGACGGAATAAATAAGAATGACTCCCATCTGCAGTTTTTTATATCATAATTACTTTACCATTCTGTAAGAATCTATAACTCTAAAATTGATGTGCACGTTTATCCTCTTCGTTTTTTACGTATATGTACTTACTAAAAGCTGAAGCATATATCTTAATCCAGCAGGAAGTAACATAATACGACTTAGGGATCTTAAGATCAAGTATGCAGGTAAACCTCCAAACAGCATCCTCCATTACGATCTTGTTGACCCATTTGTTTGTTGCTCCCAACATCACCAGTGATTTACCATCCAAAATATTTGAAATGTATGTCCATACACCTTGCTCAAACCTGATTTCGCAGAAGAATTTATAAGATAGGCATGAGTATAGAGACTTAGATCTAAAAAGTAGTTGAAAGCGCAAACCTATAAAGACAAACTCAAATCCTTGTTTTCAGTAACCACACAGTTACGCACTGAGATGGATATAAGCATTTGATTGTCATAAAAATTTGATTGAATCAGAGATTTCATTTCCAGAAGGTACCTAGCATGATTGATCGCACTCTATCTCCTATATCCAATTAATACAGTAAGATTAAACGCCTTACAGACATTTCAAATTCAAATCGAGCTAAGCCCAAACACGCACAGAAAATTACCTGAGAACAACTCTATTCCGCTGATAAATTCGAAAATTCGTGTAGTGTAAAAGTGAAGAAAATAATATGAGAAGCGAGACTGGTATGTATGAACAGAGGACCAAGGAGATACAGTCATGAAATCCTCTTAGGATCTTTCCATTCTTTCATTCATTGTTCTGTACGATTATTCTCTTCCCTATACCAATATCGAATCTCTGAGGATCGTTATTTTGTTCATTGCTCTGCACCAATTGTCTCTTCTATCCACCATTTTTGTCTCCCTCTAGAGCTTCCCTCTTCCCTCTACCATCTCCTTCTCCATCAGAGGTTTAGCAATCGAAATTCTAGTAACAAAAACATATCTATGGACTATCAAAGTTAAGTCCACTTATAATTGTGGTTCCTCATCTTCGGTCCTCTCCACATCTCCATAGATCTTTATCCATGATTTCAAATGGAGAAACATCTTCAAGTGAGTTTTTCAAAATCCTCTATATCTCTTCCTTTCTCCGCGATTTCTGAAACAATACATCAAAAACCTAAATTAGCAATCAAGAAAACAAATCAATCGGAAAATAAAACTTGATAAAAGAGGAAAATAGATCGTAAGAGTACATAAAATTAAGTTGTCTATAGAAGTTTGAAGAGGAAGAAGAGACTATTGGAAAGAGATAGAGATCAAAAGAAGCATCCAATTAACCAAATCTATCGCAAAAATTATATAGGATAATGAAATTTATTTTTTTTGAAGAAAATGAGATCGTGAAATCGTGGTTATGAATTGCTTTTAGTGTTAATGCTTTCATTTTCTTCTAAAACACTAATATTGTTTTTATTGGGTGCAGTTATATTTATTCATACGTGAAACTATTTTAGTTAAAGATCTGTTTTTTTAAGAAAATAATAAATAGAGCTTTTTGTTAACTTTTTATAATTAGAGGATGTTTAACAAAATAAGACCTCCACTTTAATAAAAGATTGTATACTTTATATATAAAACCTTAACTATTATCTAATTTGAAACGGACAAATACTTAAAACTTGAATACAGTTTGGAACACAGATTGACCGTTCTCTATCACACGATTTTGTGATGTAAACATGAAAAATGCTGCAAAACCCACGGATCTTATCTTTATAATATAATTTATTATTATTAAAAGTTAGGTTCAAGCTATTAGACGTCGTCAAATGTTTTATCTATCACCTATATGTCATATTTTGGAAGTTATGATAGTGGATGATTGTAGTTATATATACGTTACTATTAAGTCGTTTTAATGGTTGGTGCTGGGACATTGCTGAAACCGTTCATCGCCATAGATGATTTGAAAACCAAACAGAAAAATATGTGAGGTTGAATGGCAAAGTGGTATTTAACCATTTATGATTTTGATAAAACTGATTTTTCAAAGTCAAAAATTTTTTTTTGATTGAAGATTACCATTCAAGTTTTTTGCTTTTTTTTTGTTTTTTCACAAACTTAAAAACTAATTTTTGGAATATCAACGTTAAGTTTTTTAAAACCAAAAAACCATTTTTTTAGGATTTTGAAAACAAAACTAAAATCTAAAAACTAAAACCGAAATCTAAAATCTAAAAACTAAAAGCTAAAATCTAAAAACTAAAACTAAAATCAAAAACTGTATGAATATTCTATGAGTTCATTTTGAGTTCATTATAATATAAATACCAAATATCTTGACTGTTCGAGCAGGATTTAGCACAAAGAGTTCTAAATCTAGCTCTAAGACTCAAAAAGGAGAGATGACAAGGATCTTTTATTAATTTGAAGAACAAAGAGATTGAACAATGCAACCCAAAAATTTCATCCCTTTTCAAAGGCATCCACCTCTATTTATAAAGTATAGAAGCAGTTACAATCCCTTTGAAATAGGAAATATTACATTTCTGTTTAGATTCTAAGATTCTTGCAAGATTTCCGTAAATTTTCTTTATTTGAACAGGAAAATTTCCATTTATCTTTTGATGATGTGATGCCCAAGTTCCGTCATCTCAGTAGGTTGCCGAGAAGATATTCGTCCGAGATAATATTGAATGCCCGAGATGGATTATCATGTGAATTACCAAGTTAAAGACTTGGATAGTTTCAACCATTAATTTTTGTCGTGGACCGAAGTAAGATCTCGGATTCATCTCCAACAATTGTCCCTCCCCCCCCCCCCAGACTCGGAAAATTGATTAGGATTTCCAAGTCGGTAAAAGTTACCTACTTCTAGAATCTCCGGTCTATATGTCAACATGCGATTGGGTTACTTGCAGCATAACTGGCTAATTATATTTTACTGTGTTTTGCTGTTTTGGCTTCTAGTAAATTTCTATAAATACACTTTTCTGTCATTTTACTTTTCCCTTATCTTCAGCATACACAAAATTTCTTCAGTCCTTTTACCTTCCGAGCCAACCTCTTCGAATTTATTTTTGTTTATAAGAACTTCTTTTCTCAATGGGTGTCGATGTTTTCAAGCTTCCAAATGTTATGGACGGTCTGAAGGCCGCTATGGATGAGGTTGAAAAAACTGCTAGGGTGAATGTTCCTCGTCCAACTCCTTCTACTACAGCAAGGGCTTCTGCTTTGACCCTCGCTAGCCGGAGTTCTGGCCAAAATAATTCTCGACCTTGGAAGAGGTCAAAAACTGATGCTTTGCGGATTAGGTCATCCGCTGATGCATCTGGAGGATCTCTCTCCAGCACCTCGAGGAGGAGAAGTGTTGACTTTTGCTTTACTCATAACCATACGAGTATGACGCTCATTATGTCATCTCAAATTGAGTGTGCGGACCTCATGCACAACATAAGGACTTTTCTAGACCTTCTCCATTCCCCTAATCAGATGCAAAATGGGGAAGAATACGAGGAGACAACCTATCTGCTCTTCAAGGTTTCTATTCATCTCGGTTCTGAGTTTGATTTATTTATTATTCTTAGTGCTTTTATAACTGTTGGTTCTCTTGCTTTCTTCTTTTGAATAGCTTATTGCCCACTTGAACGACATAATGTTGGACATGGAGCGATCTCGTCCTCACCCCGATGAGAGTACTAGGAGGACCCCTCATCTTGCTAACCGGGCTTGGCAGTCTCATCTTGAGTTGGTAAAGGCTCGGTCTTGACTTTTTGCAGTTGAGGAAGAGTTTGTCCGAGTGAAGGCCGAGTTGAGGCAGGAGCAAGATAACATTCTGAAGATAACGAAAAATAATGTGTTGCTTTTCCAGTCGCTGAACTATGTTAAGGCGGGTTGAGGTAGTGCTTTCAAGGCTGCTGAGAAGGCGAATGATGCTTCAGACAAGCTTCGGTCCAAATTGGACTCCACCAAGGAGAATTTTGACTACTGACTTTGTGAAGCCTTGAATTCTGAAAAGCTGAGGATATTCCAGGCTTGAAAGAACAACTCTTCGGTCGTTTTGAGAGGATCGCTGCTCGTTTCCATGACCTTGAGATCAGCTTGGACACCCAACTCTTGTACGCCCAATTATGTGGCTCGGATAATGTGCTTTGGCTACTGTCTCATCAAGGCTTTAGTATCCCTTTGGTGATCACCGATCACGTGAATGCCGAATTGGACAAGTTCAAGGAAATTGTCAATAGTAAAATGTTGACAGCACTTCTTCCTGAGGACGTGGTCGTCCCTGTGTTTGAAGTTGGGGAGGCTTCTACAGCTCGAGGTAAGACTTGATTCACAGTTGCACGTAGACTTTTCTCTGATCAGCCTCCATAGGTCTCCCTGTTTTTGATTTTAGAGCTTTCTGTAATTGCTATAATTTTTGTTTTGTCAAGACTCTTCATGTTTAAAAGATATGAAATGAACTCGGTTATTCATTTTGTTTTGATACTTTTGACTGTAACAATTTTAGTTTAATAAATAAATGAAATATTTGAAAACATCTGGGTTTGTTTCCATAGTTATGCCAAGTTAACAACTTGAACGCAATAGATAAAAGTTCAAAGAACTCTTATGCCAATGAAAACGAGAGCTAGGGTCTCAGAATGTTTGGGCATAAACCTCTTATTTAGGCTTTTGTAAGAGTTAGACTCGTAAGATCTTTTATTTGTTAAGCCGAGATTTTAAGACTCGGATTTAAAGATTGTTTGAGAGTTAAGTTCTCAGGAATCCGTATTCGCATTCCGTTCTTAGAGAGGGCTAGACCTCTTCATTTCTGTACAAAACTATGTTTTGTCTTTGTAGGATTAGATCCTGAATTTCTGTACGAAACTATGCTTCGTCTTTTTAAGAACTTGGTCTCCCCATATGTATACAAAACTATAACTATGTTTTGTCTTTGCGAGAATAAACCCTGACTTTTTTATGAAACTATGTTTTGTCTTTTTCAAGAACTCGGTCTCGACACTGTACAAAACTATAACTATGTTTTGTCTTTGTGAGAATAAATCCCGATGTTTTGTATGAAACTATATTTCTTCTTTTTTTAGAACTCAGTCTCGACATATCTATACAAAACTGTCTTTTGTCTTTGCGAGAATAAATCCCAACTTTCTTATGAAACTATGTTTCATCTTTTTTGAGAACTCGGTCTTGTCATATATGTACAAAATTATGTTTTGTCTTTGTGAGAACAAATCCTGACTTTCTGTACGAAACTATGTTTTTTTTTGAAAACTTGGTCTCAGCAAATTTTTACAAAACTATGTTTTGTTTTTGCAAGAATAAATCTCAATTTTTAGTACGAAACTATGTTTTGTCTTTTTCAAGAACTCGGTCTTAGCACTATTTCAAGAAATTGATCTCGACATAAATCAATAAATGATCTTGGTATTAGATGTGCAAGGTTTTAAGACTCGTAAATTTTGCGAGGTTAGACTCAACAAGATTTTAAGACTCGGCTTTGATTTGGAAATATTCCATGATAATTCATTTTTTATGCCGAGTTGGCAACCTATAATGATTTTATTTAGTTTTAGCTGCACCCAAAGGTACCTACGTACTCTGAAGAGATAAAGCCAAAACGTAGCTCTAATTACATACTTAGAAAATTTAAAAGGCATCAATTGATGTAAAGAAGGTGGAAAGTTGGCGCGACCTTAGTAGTAGTATCACTTCAAATTGATAGAGTCCCAGCTTCGTGGAATCATCTCTCGAAAGTGTTCTCAAACACCTTTCCAAAAACGAGGTTGCCTTCAGTGAAATGGCGCCCTCGAACTTTCTTGTTCTAATACTTAGCCGCTTGCTGCTGATAATTCTGTTCGCGGAGTAAAGCATCATCTCGTTTCTTTTCCAACTCGTCAACACTTGTTTCTATTGCGTTATTGTTTGATTCTTCGTGAGCTGGAGAATGAGTGCGGTGCAAAGGTTATATAGCGGTTTCAGCGGGAGCTATGGCCTCCATTCCGTGAGATAGCAGAAAGGAGTTCATCTTGTCGAACGTCTCAAAGTTGTTCTATGAGACCAGAGCACTCCATCCTACTCGTCAGGCCAGCTGCCATTCGTTTCTTCGAGCCACTTTTTGATATCATTCATAACATGTTTATTCATAGCTTTTGCTTGCTTATTTTATTAAGGATTTCGCAGCGTAGAATAACTAACTCGGATATTCCATCTTGTGCAAAAATTTGTGAACTTTGCTGAGATAAACTGAGAATCGTTACCAGTAACAATTTCGTAAGGCAAACCATGTTGGAACATACTATTTTTCTAGATGAATTGACTACATCCTTATCCTTAATTTAAGAATAAGCTTTAGCTTTGACCCACTTAGAGAAGTAATTCGTCATTATAAGCATAAACCTCTTTTGGCGAGATGACGATAAAAGTCCAACTATATCCATCGTCCAATGCATGAACGGGTAGAGCATTATTGACGATGTCAACTCTTTAGTCGGAGCATGAATAATGTGTTTGTGTCTCTGGCACTTATCGTACTTCGCTACATATTGCTGCCAATCTTGCCCCATTGTGGGCTGAAAATATCCTAAAGTTTGGATCTTATGCACAAGTGAACGTCCGCCAATGTGCTTTCCTTCAAATCCATCATGTGTTTCTTGTATAACTCATCTTGACTCATCTCTATGTGTGCAAGTTAGTAGAGTGCCATTCTCACTTTTTCGGTACAACTTTCATTCAATTTACGAATGGAAAGCACATTTAGCTTTGAGTCGGTGTGATGTCCATCTGTCCTCTGGAGTATCACCGTCGATGATGTATGCGAGTATTTCATCTCTACAATCAATCGTTCTCTCACCTGGCTTAAGGTGATTACTAATATCCATATCGGCTTTGTCTGTTATATCTACAATTGCTGAGATAATGGTGAAGTCTCCCTTTGGCAAGTTGATACTCGGTCTTTCTATACTTTCAACCAGAATAGTTCTCCTTTGTACAGGATCAATTGTTGATGTTAGAGCTGCTAAGGCATCGGCTACTACTTTTTTAGCTTGTGAAATCTTATTAATTCTAAACTTCAACTCATTTGTCAGGTCTTGAACGACTTTCAAATATGCTTCCATTCAGTCATTCTTTGTATCGTAGCTACCATTGAATTGATTGACGACTAAATGTGAATCGCAGTAGCATTCAATTCGTAAGGCTCTGATTTCTTTCACAAGTCGGATTCCTGCGATTAGCGCTTTATATTCGGCTTCGTTATTAGAGGCTGGAAAAGCAAGTCGGAAGAATTATTCCAATATTTCCCCACTTGGGCTTTCCAGCCAAACTCCAACTCGAGATACATGTTGTGAAGACGACCCGTCGACAAAGAGCTTCCAAACTTGAAGGGTTTTGTCTAGTTCTAGTGGTTCTAACTTGGGAGACAACTTAACGAGAAAATTAGGTTTTTCCTTTGTACTCAATGTTGTACTCACTGAGTTCTATCGCCCACTTAGTCAATCTTTCTGACTAATTATGACTATGCAAGATTGTTCTTAACGGATGGCTAGTTAGAACAATGATTGTATGAGACTGAAAATATGGTCTCAACTTACTTGCGGAAGTGACAACTACCAAAGAGAGTTTCTCTATTGTCGGGTACCGAGACTTAGCTCCATCAAGGGACTTGCTGGTGTGGAGGACGGGATTCTGAATTCCTCGATCTTTTTGGACTAGTACAATGGTTACCGCGGATGCTGAAACTGCGATGTATAGGTACATTGGTTCACCTTCTTCAGGTTTTGCCAAATTTGGATGTGTTGACAAATACTTTTTCAACTCGGAGAATGCATTCTCACATTCTTCATCCCATTTGAAATTCTTGTTTCCTTGTAGTAACTGATATAATGGAAGGCATTTATCCATCGATCGAGATATAAATCTGTTTAAGCAGCGATTCATCCAGGAGGCCTTTGTACTTCTCGTGTGTTTCTTGGGGAAGACAATTTTTTGACTACCTTAATTTGCTTAAAATTAGCCTCGATTCCTCTTCGAGTTACCATGTATCCAAAGAACTCTCCTGAAATTACTTCAAAATACACTTAGCTGGGTTTAGCTTCATCTACTATTCATTTAACATCTTGAAGCATCAAGCTAAGTGATCAATGTGATCCTCAACTCTCCTAGATTTGACTAGCATGTCGTCGATATAGTCTTCTGAAAGGCATGACCTTATAGCAATAGTTCCCCACTCAGTTATGAACGAAGTCTTTTTCATGTCTTCTCGGTGCATCCAGATTTGATAATAACTTGAGAAGGCATCCATAAATGAATGGAGTTCATTCCCTACTGGTGCCTTGACGATTCGATCAATACTTAGTATAGGAAAACTATCCTTCAAGCAAGCCTTGTTTAAGTTGGTATATAAACGAAAACTTGCCATTTTCCATTCTTCTTTGGTACTACAATTGGGTTGGCTAACCACTCGAGATACTATACTTCAACGATAGATCCCGCATCTGTCAGCTTTTTAACTTCATCTATGACTGCTTTGGTCCTTTCTGGATCTAGCTTCTGTCTCTTCTGCTTAATTGGTTTATACGTCGGGTCGATGTTCATCCTATGACTCGCTATACTTAAATAAATTATTGGCATGTCCTTTGATGACCACGCAAATGTTGCCACATTGTGCTCTAGAAGTTGGATTAGCTTTTCTTGGATATCCTTGTATAAGTTAACTCTAATGCTGACGCACTTTGTCGTGTCTGATAGACCACTATTAACAAGCTCGATCATCAATTTATCTAGTTTCTTGGGAGCCAGGGGCTCCGAGACAGCTTTGCTGCTGATGGATGTCGTGATCATGCATGAGTTGTTACATAATTTTAACTCAGCGATGAAACATGTTTGAGACATTTTCTGATCTCCTCACAATGTGTAGATCCTCTTGTCGGTTGAAATCTTAAAACATTGATGATAGCTTGACGGGATAGCTTTCATTGCATGAATCCATGGGGTTCTGAGGATCATGTTGTAGATTGATGGCTTGTCGACTGCCAAAAGTTTGATCCACCTTGTAATTCTGCAACTCAAACTGAAAGCTTAGTGGTTCCTATTGCATGGATCAAACTTTGGTCAAACAAGGTTAGATTTCTATCCATCGGTTTGATTCTCATGTTGGGTAACACCATCTGGTCTAGAGTTAAGTTGACTAAACTTCCGGTGTCGGTAAGTATTCGTGATACGTTGCAGTTGGCAACTTGGTGTTTGACGACCAACAGATCATTGTGCGGGAAACTTGCTCCTTCGGGATCTTCCGAAGTGAAAGATATCTCTAAATCCACCGACTTGAAATTCTCCAATTGAGCTGTAGGCTTAAGTTTGATCGCAGCTATCACTTTCATGTACTTTTTGATTGATCAGATTATGTTATCATAGGATTGTAAAACTCCTATGATTACAGCTACTTTTACCCTTGGAGATTCTGATTCAAGAATTTTGACTTTGTTCCTTGCGTGTTTTGCTATTTCTGCTGCAACTTCTCCTTGGTTTGCCGATTTATTGGCTGCTTCTCGCAACTAGGCTTCTTTTTGCTTATGGATCTTGAAATTCTGAGTTTCCTCTTCGGAAACACTCAGTTCACCTTTACTATACTTCTCAGCATAGTAGTTCCTACAATTGTTTGCATTTAGAAGTCGAATGACCAGCTCGGTTATGGAACCCACAATACTCGTTCCGATTATAAGTATTGTTCCAAGATTTCTTCCCAACTAGGCATACAACTTTGCTGAACTGGAAAGCCATAGCCGCATTCAATCTTCTTATGTTACTATGTTGTCTTGGTTCGTAATACTCTTCTTTTCACTCTTTTGTTCCAGAGTCCCGTTGAGCCTTTTGATTTTTTACGAGGATCAGTTTTTTTCGATATACTCTGCGTATCTCGCTGCTCTACATAGGGCGTTTGAGACTGTTCCTAGCTGATTTACGAAGAGATCCTTTCGCAAAGCTTCATGGCTAACCATACGGGTTCTCAATGCTTCAATTGCCATGTTATCACTGACTTTGGCTTTAGTCATGATTTTCCTGAATCGTGTGAGATACAACTTTAGAGGCTCGTCATATCCTTGTTTTAAGGATCGTAGTTATGCAGTTGAAGTATCTTGGATGAAGAAAATCGTGTATTGCTTCATGAACAACTTGGCTAACTGATTGAAATCTTCAATCGATCTAGTAGGCAATTTCGTGAACCATGCCAGTGCGTCTCTAGTCAAGTTTTTAGCGAAAAATTGACAATACGCTGCATCGTTCTGATCTGGATGGTAACTCGTTCAACCCATCATTACGTTTAATGCACTCATGAATTCTAGCGGTCTGTTGTTTCGTCATACAAACGACAACATAATCTTGGTCTGTGATTTACCGAAATCCTTCTCAATCTCGGAGAGAATGGAGACTTGCGAGCTTGAGCTAGGATTTGCCCAATCTCTGTTGCTAAGCTGGTCGCCTGATGGAATTGATATCTTATCTCTTCCATCATCCTGAAGAAGGTAGCTGCATCCAGCACTGCCGGTACCTGCTGTCCGAAAACGTGCTAGGTGGAAGTCGGTCCTTGTCCCAGGACATTGATTTGCTGTGAACTCAGTGTACTTTCAAACCGGTTCCATTGTACGCTGGCGAGTATTACTTTGTTAGGTCGGTTGGTTTGTGCTCGAGAAAAGATACTCTTGTTCATTTTGGCCCTGACTTTGATCCGATCAAAGCGCTCAGTGTTCCTTTGATATGTGGCTTCTTGCAAAGCTAGCAAGTTTCACACCGTGACTTTGAGTGATGGTCACTCCGCGTGTGGTCCAGGGAGTTCAGCGACTTCATGAGTTTCTTCTTGGACTTTTTCCTGTGTCTGAATAGAGTTTAGAGTTGACTCAAGAGTTGGGTCTACTTCTTCTTTCAGGTTAGTGGATTGTGATGTCGTCTCCTGACATCCTTGCAATTGACTGTCTCTTTCTTTCTTATGCGCAAAGAAATCATTTGATGTCTTCCCCACAGACGGTACCAACTGTTCGAGCAGGATTTAGCACAAACAGTTCTAAATCCAGCTCTGAGATTCAAGAGGGAGAGAGGACAATGATCCTTTATTGATTTGAAGAACAAAGAGATTGAACAATGCAAAGATGCCGAGTTGATTGTTATTGCCCAAGTTAAATGCCCAAAAACTCTATCAGTTTTTCAAAGGCCTCCACCTTTATTTATAAAGTATAGAGACAAGTTATAATCCTTTTAAAATA
The DNA here is from genome assembly GCA_900406435.1 of Lepidium aucheri. Lineage (NCBI taxonomy): Eukaryota > Viridiplantae > Streptophyta > Magnoliopsida > Brassicales > Brassicaceae > Lepidium > Lepidium aucheri. The sequence continues at coordinate 14,155 of OVBA01006517.1, forward strand.
GGTAATATTACATTTTTTTAGATTCTAAGATTTTTGTAAAATTTTCGGAAATTTTCTTTGTCCGAACAGGAAAATTTCTATTTACTTTTGATGACGTGTCGCCCGAGTTCCTGCTATCTTGATAGGTTGCCGAGAAGATATTCGTATGAGATAGTATTGAATGTCCGAGATGGATTACCATGTGAATTGCCGAGTTCATAACACTAATGGTTTCAACAATTAATTGTTGTCGTGGACTGAAGTAAGATCTCGGATCGACCTCCAACACTGACAAAAAAAAACCAAATATTTATAAGAAAAATATAAATTATACAATCATAATATCGGAAAACTATACAATTATATAACTAATTTCCATAAAAATTAGAAACAATATAATTATTTCTAGACAACCAAAAAACTATATTATATTTTATATATGTAGATATGTATAACCTTATGTATATATATCTTATTGTGTTGATGCACCATGTAATATTCAGCATATTCGTTTTTGATATATAATAGATATTTTAAGAAACATTAATTTTATAAACACCATGCTTTTGCACACAAAGTAACATGTTTAAAGTCTAATTGCACCTAAACTTATTCAATAACGATCCAATTCAACCTAAAGTCTCTTAAAATAAAATCATAGTCGGTTTTGGTTCAGCCAACATAGATTCGGACCAAATCTATAATTTTTACCCGTTTTCTAACCTGCTTCAATCTTTTTGGAATCCACTTCAGTCAACTAAGTTTCTTCCACGGCGACGCTTGACGGACTCAAACCCACCGCGTAAAACCTCCACTTTCAACTATATGCAGCTAAGCTTCACATAAATTTGTAATTGATTCCCAAAATTCGATGGAATCAAAACTCAGTAGAGAATCAATTTTCTATGCAGATACGAATTTTGGAGCTCATCGGAGAATGAGATCGAAGGAAGTTACGCAGATGTTGACGTCGTTGGTTCAACGAATTGGTGGAATTTTCAACCGTCAAAAATTCAACAAGTTTGATAATGACGACGAAGAACAATACAAAGGAGAGATGGGAGACGAGTTTATGGAGGCGATACTGTACGTTAATGATGTTTGGAGAGTGTTGCGTGATGGCTTGGCTCATATGTTCCTGAATATCTAAGAGGTTGGTAGATGACAAAAAATTTTAACAAAAAAAGAACAAGAATTTGGGGAATTCGATGATTTCGAGTTTGTGAAACTGGAACTTTGTTAGTTGGGTTTATATTATGAATAGATCAACTAAACGGGTTCTAATTTAGTTCAAATTGGGTTTACATTTGGTTAATAATTGTGTTAAGACCCGAACTATTTTTAGTGGTAACACAAAACCGTAATCAACTACGAAATTGTGCAATTAAATTGACTTTCCAATACTTTATGTTGAATTGGATTGTTATTAAATAAGTTTTGGTGCAATTAGACTTTAAATATGTTACTTTGTGTGCAATTAGATCGAAGATGAAAATGTAGGTGGGCAAGTTATTATATCCAAACTTTGGGGTGGATTTAGACCGTCAACCCAATTATATTTTGAAACAAAATTATATATCTCTATGAATTGTCGAATTTGAAATGACATTAAATCAAGTTAATAATATTATTATTTTAATGATAAATCATTCAGAGAATTGTCCCCTATATAACTTCGAGGAATTTTGAGAAATACCTTTTTTAGTGTACTCGTTTGCAAAAATGCCCCTTAAAATTTATCTTTTCAAAAATGTTCATCATTAATACAAAAATGACAAAAATATCTTAAAAAAATTATTAGCTATTTTTTTGTAAAAAAAAATTTTTCCCCCAAAATTTTTTTTCCCGTCAAAAAAATATTTATGGGAAAAAAAATTTCCCGCAAAAAAAATATGGTTTTTCCCACCAAAAAAAGTTCCCACCAAAATTTTTTATAAGTTCACTTATAAATCTTTACAAAACTTTTATAAATCTTTACAAAACTTTTATAAATACCATATAAATTTTTATAAACAGCTTACAAATTTGTATAAACACCTTATAAATTTTTTATAAACACCTTATAAATTTTATGAGCTCTCTTATAAAATCTTAAATTTTGATAAACGCCATATATTTTTTTTATAAACACCTTATAAATTTTTTATAAACACCTTATAAATTTTATAAGCTCTCTTATAAAGTCTTATAAATTTTGATAAACGCCTTATAATTTTTTTATAAATACCTTATAAATTTTTTAAGCTCTCTTATAAAGCCTTATAAATATATAAGCTCTATCACAAAACCTTATAAATTTTATAAGGTCTCTTATAAAGTCTTATAAATTTTATAACTCTCTTATAAATATTTGTAAATACCTTATAAGTTTTTATAAGCACCTTATAAATTTTATAAGTTATCTTATAAAGTGATGCAATTCCAAGAACCAGAACCAAGCCGGATCACTCTTTCCTAACCACGGAGCATGGAAGCGTGCAACTAACAAGAGCTATGGAGACCAGCCAGTGGATTTCTGCTCAAATGAAGGTCAATATCACAAGTTCGANTGCTCAAATGAAGGTCAATATCACAAGTTCGAGCTCAACAAACTCTTGGAGCACGAACGTAACCCATATTGAAGCTGGCTCGAAGAAGAATAATT
>OVBA01006518.1:0-16776 GCA_900406435.1 Lepidium aucheri
TTCCCATAGACAGATCATCATCTACCTCTCCTCGCGGCTCAGGCCTGCGAGTTGCGTCTCTGAGTTGAATGCCTCCAGCTTTAGTCTTGGACTATTCTTCCCCCTAACTTGAATAACGCTGTCCTCAGCGATTTCCATTGGTCACATGACTGATGGGAGTACCTTCCCCGTCCTGAGAGTGATAGATTGAGCCGTATACTCCTTGGGGTTTTCAACGGCCTTACCAGGTAGCTGACCCAGGGACTTCGTAGAAGATGAAGCATGAGCACTCTCGATATACTTTAACCTTGCATTTAGTGTTTCAAACTTGCGATTCAAATCCCTATAAGTAGTGGCAATCCGACTGTGTATCTCACCAAACTTCTTAGTGATTTCTGTTTGATGAGCTGTTTGACTTTGAAGGATTTTTTGTAGCATACTCATCACATCCGGTGAATCCTCCTTGGATGGTGGAGGTTGCGTTGCAGCTGGTACCGGCTTGAGGCTCTGTTGCCATTGTTCTTTTGGAATCCACGCTCTTTGCTTTGGTGGATATACCTGATCCTGAGGGTTGGCCACGTTTGTACTCCGATAGCTTGGGTTCGGATTCTGCTTGTAATTTACCCACGGCTTGGATCCACTTTGGTTTTGAACAAAATAAATCTCCTCCAATTGCTAGTCCTCGTTCTCTTCAGCTACGTCCTCTTCTACCAAGTTCACGTGTTTGGTGTGTATCATGAGAAATTTATCCAGCTTCTCATGAAGTTGCATTAGCTCCTTTCTTGTGGAAGTGTCGGAATCTGAGGTTCCTCTGACAGCTCGGTCATAGTCCTCACCATACTGTCCATCGGCTAAGGCGAGGTTCTCAATTAATGCACGTCCCTTGTTGATATCCTGCTGGAGAAAGCTCCCATGACTTGTGGTGTCCAACCACATACGTATCCTCCGGAGAACTCCTCGGTAGAAGATGTTGAGGATGGTATCTTCCCTGAAACCATGATGAGGGCACTGAGCTTGGTAAGTGTTGTACTGATCCCACGCCTCAGCCAAAGACTCGCTGCTTTGCTGGACAAAGTTGCTGTTGCGAAGCTTTGCCGTTTGTGAGTTTGAAAAGAACTTGGTGAGAAACATGTGTTTACACTCAGGCCAAGTTGTGATTGATCCAACAGGAAGGTGTTTTTCCCACTGATGTGCTCTATGCGCTAGAGAGAAAAGAAAGAGCCTGAGCTTCAATGCATCTTCACTCACCCTATTGATATGTGTGAGTGAGCATAATCTCTCGAACTCGTCGAGGTGGTCGAGGGGGTCCTCCGAGGGTAGACCATAAAATTTGTTATTCTGCATCAGGAAAATGAGTTCACTCTTTATCTCAAAATTATTGTTCTGGATGGCAGGCGGTTGGATTCCATTCTGTATTGTGTGTGTACTCGGGGCGTCCCTCGCACCAATATAACAAGGGTGACGAGCTGGGTTCTGTGCTTGCGCCTGGTGGGCAGCCTCATTAACCAACGGAGGAGTTCCATCCGATGTCGTTCCCGGTGTAGAATTATCCAGGTTTGGCTGTGGTTGCTGCATTGTACTGCGCCTTCGTCGGATCTCACGAATGAGCTGGTTGATATCGTCGACGGGTGATGGAAGGTGGTGCGAACCTTTCGGCCGTGTGTGCATCAACTGAAGAAACTGAACTGATTAGTCAAACAACTCACATGAGTCTAAGCGAGGCTGCTGATTCTGTCTCTATCCTTGGTCTCAAATGGCGAGGTTACCTGCGAGGCCTGCAAAGACAGAAACAACAATTTGTCAATAAGGTCGAGGCTTGGTCCTTAGAGATCCAAGCTTAGTGAAACACAGACAAGTTTGAATAGTAATGACAATAAGCCTGATCCTAAAATTAGCAAATTATAAATTGGAACAAGCAAAAACTGATTTGGCAACGGCGCCAATTTAATAACAAGGTTTTTGGCCTAGGTGATCAAATCATTAAAGCATGGGGAAAGTAGGTGGGATTTGTCAAACCAATACTCAGAAGTTGCTTGTAATCAACCTATCTACTACTAGTTCTTAGCCCAGGAAACCTATCAATCTGTCACAAAGATAGGCTATGTTAACTAATGAGCTTACAATCTAGCTAATAGGACAAAATAGACTAGAGGACAAAATAAATTCAGAATCTAACAATCCAAAACAGAGAATTGCATCAAAAACAGAGTAATAAATGGCAATAGATGAAATCAAGGTTAATAGCATAGATCTAAAGAATAAGGAGGGTTTGATCGGTGGTAAACTCGCCGATCTGACCTCGCCGAGCTAAATAGAGTGATCCCTAGACCGGGACAAGCCTACATCAACCCATTCTCATGGTGAAGACCCCTAACTAATCTGGTTGATCCATTACAGCGCTAGCCACGATCATACCAAATCATAATCTCAAAGTTCAGCCCAATACATCTATTAGCCGACCCATATACTAGATCTCTCCTTGGTGGATCAAACCAACACTCACATGGCACTTGGTCTCCGATTCCTTTGGCGCTAGCCTTAGGTCACGGCCCAAATTAGATCTCTCTTGATCAGGGAGAGATCAGCCTTAAGCCTAGCCATGTGAGAAGAGATCGGAGTTAGATCATGTTGCACAGCGAGGGAATCGGTTGATTCACATCCGATCTCCCTATCCTCGAGATCCATAAGGATCTACTCACGTCTCATGGCTTGAGAGTGGAGGATATGAGGAGATCTCATTTGCATAAACATAAAGAAAAATAAAGTAAAGTGCAGAAAGTAAAGATGAAGATCAATCTCAAATCATTCCATTCAAATCAAAGCATAAACATCAAAGTACCTTAATCAAAGAATAAATGAAAGCAACAACAAAATAGAGAGAGTATTTTTGGCTAAACAACAGATAAAAATGATAAGATAGTGATTAAGAGGTATTTATAGGGTCATTTGCATAATCCTAATGGTCAAACTGACCTAAGTCGGTCAACTAGAAATCTTGCCCTCAGAGTCCTTGCGCGAGCTTAGGCACCGAAGAGTGGTTCTGATCTTCACCCTCGGGATTTGAGGCCGAGTGAATAGTCGGAGTGTAACGGATTTGTCTCTCCTCGTAGCAGATAGGTTGAGGCTAGTGATTGAGGCATCTTTTCTTGAGCATTCCGAGCAGTCCTCGCCCTGCAATCAACGAGGCATCAATCCGAGTTTGCACGACTTCTTTTGCCTAGCAGCTGATCCAATCATCTTTAGCTCTATTTTTGGCTCCTTTTCTACCCCTTTTGCTCATTTAGCTAGATAAATTCCAAAAATCCAAATGCAAATGCAAAAAGTGCAAAACTAACCTAAACGGACCTAAGTGCACGGAAAATCTAGCTAAACGGATTCAAAAAATAACCGGACGGGTATGGCTATGGTGGTAGATTCATGAACTGGGAAAGGAGATTCAATGTTGTTTGTTTTGCTTGAAGCCGACAAGGTTGCAAAGGGGAATATGCCCTATGAAAACTGTACATGTCGAGATGTGTACAAGCGGTCACTATTCGGATCGAGGCATAGATATGCCGATTGTGTCAGCGAGTATCCCATGAAGACTTAGGGCATGGATCGTGAATCATGCTTGTTCGTCGTGTATAGGCAAAGCAAGGGATATCAAAAGCACCCAAACACTCTTAGTTTCAGGTAATTTAGTTCTTGCTAAAATAGACGAGCATATGGTGAGACATCATGAATGACTGGTGATGGCGTTCTATTTATGAGGTACACTGCAGTAGAGAAAATGTATGTCCAATACAAATGTGGTAGTGATGCCTTGTTGAGAAGAGAGAGTCCTATTTCAACAATGTGGTGGTCCTTGCGCTCGGACACAGCGTTATGTTCTGGTGTATACGGTGGTGTCGTCATGTGAGCGATGCCATAGGTTGCAAGGTACTATCGAAGTACACCATAATCTCCTCCATTATCAGAGTATAGAATGCCAATCTTGGTCTAAAACCGATTCTCAACAAGAGCTTTGAAGGTAGTGAATGTTTGGTGGACTTCAGATTTTTGTTTTAGTGGAAACAGCCAAGTATATCGGGTGTAAGGTCAACATAAATAAGGTAGTATTTGTTGTTGTCTATGGATAGTGTGGATGAGGTCCAAACATCAGAGAATAAATACTCAAGAGGACGAGTAGAAGTGATTAATGTAGTGGAAAAAGAGAGTTTATGAGTTTTATTAATATAGCAATTAGAACAAATGAAACTGTGTTTGCATAGAATTAGAAATGGGTAACGAGAATTTTGAAACAATAACTTTAAGTGTAGATAACGATGGGTGACCCAATTGGGAATGCAATGAAGAGAGAGATGTTTTTGGTGATTGTGAGGCAGAGAATAATTGAACAGGTGACAGTAATCTTGGCCACAAATACAACTCATGCTCAGCCTTGCCTTGGAGTAATTTGACCTTTGTTTTGAGATCCTTCACCTGAAAAGAACAAGAGAAAAATTCTACAAACACTCGATTAGTGTTACACAACCGGTATACTGATATTAGATTCTTATGAACTGTTGAACATAGAGAATATCACAGAGATGCAATGGTTTAGTAGTAGTCGGAAGCAAGGTGAACCAGTATGAGAGATCAGCATTGCAGAACCATTAACAATCACCACTTCTTCACCACCAATGTAGGGCTGATGAAGAGACAAGTTACTAAGATCAGTGGTCAAGTGATGTGTAGCCCCACTATCAACTACCGAGTTGTTAGGATCATACGGTTTTGTAGCTGCAATGTTTGCACGCGATTGCCATAGAACACGAGTAAGAGATACAAGGTGTTGTTGATTTTGAACTGACACAAACTGAGGGCACCTGCGAGCACTGTGTCCAAACATCCCATATATTTGACATTTTCCTTGGTACCTTCGAGTCTGACGTTGATCTTGCCGTGAAGGATTTTGCTCTTGATTCTGCCAGTTGTTGTTTCTGGAATTTGATCATTGTTGATTACGAGGATAGGAGAACTGGTTGGAACCATGATACATTGTAGCATTTGCTGTCACCAGAAGCGTGTTGGCAGCTGTAACCTGAGATAAAACCTTCAACTCATGATTAATGAGATTCTTGTGTAATTCAGCTTGAGATGGTGTTGTCTCTCAAGCTTCGGTCTGATTAACAATTATTTTATATTCTTCAGTGATCCTTTCTAAGATTTGTTCAACCTTGTGTTCATAATCAACAGGTTTACCCAATAAAGCAAGTTGATCAAATCGAGAAATCAATCCTTGGAAGTACTCCTCAATTGTTTTGGAGCCCTTGGTCTAATGTTTGATATGTTATTTTAATTGTTTAAGATGGCCTCTGCTAGGCTTTGCATATGTTGCTGAGAGCGTGTTCCAAATGTCTGCGGAGGTTGTCGTAGTGGCGATAATGGATTGAAGAGAGTTAATGATTGCTCCAAGCAATGCACTGTAGATAAGGCAATCTTGGCGATTCCATAGAGAGTATGTCAGATTCAGAGTGGTTCCTGTCATAGTAGATAGAGTCTGAGGAGGAGATGTTGTACCATCGAGATACCCTGCAAGTTCATATCCATTTAGGAGAGCGTGAACCTGACGAGACCAGATGAGGAAATTGGAGGAATTCAGATTGGTGACGTTGGTCATGTTGACGTTGTGGAGCGTCACATGTTTAGTCACGGTGATGGTTTCTGGAGAAGAAACAAGAGACATAGCCATCAAAATTGAAAGAAGGATTGGCGGCTAAGAAGTTTTGAATCTGAGAAGGTATCGATTGCTCTGATACCATATAGATAAAGATGTTGAATTGAGTTTATTAGAGAGAAAGGTTTCAATATATATGATGTACATTGACCTAGTGTATCATAATGTATTTACAAAAGTCTCATTTCCTTATATATTCTTATATGGAGTTCACTAGGAAATTTGTTTCTTTCCAGCTTGAGGACAAGCTGACTGGAAACAACGCTATATTGATAAGAGTCATAGAGTCATGACATTCATGAATCAAAAAAGTATTGACGGAGAAAGACAAATACAGAGAATGGCTATGTCATGTGGCTAAATAGGGATGTGTCAATGGATGAGGTGCTTTGGTTATTGATGAGTGACATGTCAAGAGGAAGTGGTGTTTGGAAATGGGTTCAGAATTAGTTGTTACGAGAGTTAGTTTGCATAGAGGAGTCTTTTTCATAATTAAAAGAGTTATCGTTAGATTTGGTATCTTGTCTAGTTGTTTTGATATGGCTGGGGGTGAGTTCAAGTCCCATTACGATTCAAAGCTATATCTCTTTGTATTATGCTCATCCGAGTAGGATGTGTAGTTTTATATGAATGCCTTTGATTCTCCAAAATTCTTTCAGTTATCCATCTAAAATCTACAGTTTCTTCCATTCCCTACAATCAATTTTATCCATGTAAATACCTCTGCTCTGATCTTTGAAAGCTTATTAACAAACCAAGAGTGTTTTTGCTTTTCTTTCAGGGACCAGAAGTCACTTGGATTATCACCCAGAACAGACCAAGTGTGCTTGAGACAAAGGGGTCTAAATAAGTAAATTAAATCGCTATTGAACTTTAAAAATAAGAGTATCTAAAGGGATACAACCGTAAATGCATTTGTATTCTGTTCAAGACTAGTTAAAACATGACAAGTGACAACTACAACTTTTTCAAAAAGTTTCGTAAATCAACAGACGGTGATCGATTTTGCTAGGAAGCGACATGATTTTGCTCATAATTGTTCTCTCTATTTCTGTTATTTGCAAGTCTAATTTTATTTTCTGAGATTTGATCAATTATGTTCTTCGATTTCCAATGTTGTAGGGCAAAAGGTTTTTGAGTGGGATCAAACACTATAAGAAATAAACTTGTACATAAATTTGCCTCCCAATGTTCATCCGAAGGCTTTCCACTGCAACATCCAACTAAAACATCTCGAAGTTAGCATCAAAGGGAACCCTATGTATCTCGGTCCTATGTATTTTGATTCCTAAAACAATTTGAAAACTTGATGCCCTACTTCGTTCTGATCAATACAAAATCATGAAAATACAAAAGAAAAATCATAGTTTGTTTTCAGAAAAAAAAACGAGACATTAACTTTTATTGAAAGATAATCCTCCTTACTTTCTTTTCTGCAAACTCATTTATCATTTTTAGATAATTATGTTTCTCAACCAGATCTTGTTTTATAGATATCATTGCTAAACCATTCAATCGCTCTTAAGACATAGTCGAACGTAAATAATTCTTTATAAACTTCAACTTTGAGAAACTTCTTTCAGCGGAAGCAAATGATACCAAAATTGTTAGCAGTATACGATAAGCTATCCACATGTTTGGATAACAACCATCCATCTTTTTCAAAAATTCTAATATCTCGACCGCATTTATATCTATATCTCTTTCCACATTAACAAGCTCTTCATCTTCTGTATTTATCTCAGCTCTATTAGCCTCATTAGTTCCAGAATTTTGAGTTCTTGTTACATACCTTAGAATAACATTAAATTGAGATTTCATAAATTCTTCTTGTCTTTTCTTTATTTTTCTATTTTCAGCTCCACTTGGTTGGATTCTACCTCCTGATGGCATTGTGTGCTGCACATTAGATAAATAAAAAAATCAATAATGTCAATGAATCTCACGTCTTCTTAAATCAAATGATCTTCGACTTGTGAGTTTAATCTCTATTAATAATTTTATAACTTGACTATATTAAGCTCAAGACAACTAATTATATTAAAACATTAAAAAATAAAAAGAGAAGAATATTGGAGAGAAACAGAACCATAAGAAAACCATCTCTATGTTATAAATAAATATGCTATTGCAATTCTACTTAATTAAGTATGACAATGAGAATCCACAAATAAAAATAAAAAGTTAAGCACTAATAGTACCTGATATCGTTAAAGGTTAATCAATTATAGTGTATTTGTTGAGGCGTTACTCTTATCAAGGCAAGAGACATTCATCATTCTTTTAAAGTTGTTAGTTTAGTCTTGTTTAATAACTAATCAACTAATCTAGTAACTTTAATCATACTTTGATTAACACATGCAAAAATTGGAGGTTTGAAATTTGCAGAGAATTTGAAGTATTTTTGACTTAATTATTATCCTTGACCGAAAAGAAACAAATAGAAACTAATGAAAATTTTTATGTAGATGAGAATATATTAGATATTAAAAGTAGGTGAAACTGAAAAAAGAAAGTAAAACAAAATTGATGGAGTATTTTGCTGATTTTGAATCGATAAAAGATGAACTAATCGATACAGAAAAAAGGCAGAGTAATAATACGTCACTAGGTTTAATCGTAGAGAAAAACATAAATAGATTTTACTGGTCTATATTATTTTAAAATAGATTTTACTGGTCTAAATTATTCTTTAAAAAATTGATAAAATGCTGTTTTGGGGGACTTGAACCGTGGATGAAAACCTCAAAGCACTACCTACTAAACCACTATAGTACGGAATCATTTGTAAACTTGATGCCATAACTGTTTTTTATTATTTTGCTGTCCTAATCAACTGCTTGATAGGCTTATGCCCAAGGCCGGGTGAGAATCAATGTCAGTTTCCTTTAATGTATCTCAACGTTTTGTATCTATTTCTCTCACTAATCGAAGAAAGTCGTTGTGAACGTGTAACTCGAGTCAATTTCAATTCTGTAAAATTTGTTAATTTTCAGCACGATCTTAGTGCCCCCGTGAAGACTGATTGCTCGTTCTGTACCCTAGGTACTCTATTTTCTATTTTGTGCATGTCTCTTTTGGAGTCTGAATTTCCCCAGATAGACTTGATGGTCCGGTTTCTATTTATAGATGAAATATATCGTTTATACCCGTTCCACTGCTAACGAGGATCTGAAAATGTGAGAGTTTGGTTTAAAATGGCACATAAAGCTTGTAGTATGCAGTGTTTGAGAGTAGATGATGGATGATGGAATGTTGTAAAATTGTTGTGTCTTGATTTTGAGTAATTTTATTCTATCCACCTATCTTGTTTCAAAATCTACAGCATTGTTTTAGTTCATTATTACTGACATAGCATTTTACTGTTCAGGGTCACCGTCCACTAATTGCTAATCTGAACTTTAATGTTTGATTTGGCAGAGAATGATATAATGCACATTACCCTGTAGAAGAGGGAGAAAGGGCAGACATGGGGCATCACCGATTCTTGGGCAGGGTCAGTTGAATCCGTATGTCACTGATCTAGAGCAGAAGCGACTCATGCTGCAGAAGTTTCAAGAAGAGGTTAGATATACGTAAATTATTCTTGCTTTGATATGGTTTCTACTTTCGTTTTTTTCTCCTTGTTGAATGCTATATTGGTATACTATTTTATCCTTTAAGCATAACGTGGGCACCATCTATTGGGTGTAATGAATTTATGTCATTGAGCCACAAATATGATTCAATTTCGATTAATCATGTCTAATCACATTCATTATTGTTTTTACTCAAGCTCTATAATTTTATTTCTTGTGGATCTCTATTAAGTAGTGAATCTTTCATGTCGATAGATAAAATTCTGTGTAGAGCTTCTTATATAGTGTAACCTGTGGTGGCTTCCTTCCTTGGATTTTTAACGGCTTAACATATGGTTCTGATCCATGTTCGCTTCCAATGGCTTTGTTTTATTGTTTTGGTTCTTTTTGTACGCATGTCTTTCTTTCTATTTACGGTATACTTACCCTCAAGAATGTCTCTCTTTTTTGTTTTGTTTAATAATGTATTAACATATTCTATGACTGTCGATTTTTGCAGAACCCAGAATATGACTTTTCGCAAGCTTAGTTCACGAGTAATTTTCCAGACCCTAGGAGCTTCATGGGGGGAGGGGGGCGTCTTCGTTCTGATTAGAAATATCCTAGTCTTGTTTCTATAATAGCCAATGTTAATTCGAAACTTAACAAAATATCTCATTGCTCATAAAATAAACCTTCCTACTCATGTCTGTAATAGCAACAACATGGTCATTAAGCTTGTTTACTTTACTCATAAACAATTGTTGTCTCGTCTCTGTTTAGTTAATTTTTTTCCGACAACAAAATCGGACCATTAACCAAAGTCTACATAATCGTGTATTCATTTGCACCTCGAATCTTACTGTAGCTTAGTGGAAGATGACCCAAAAAAGGAATGCGAACAAAATAAATTGGAGAAAAAGATGATCATTCTCTGTTTTTCAATATATACTCAAAAAAATAATGAAACCCTATATAAATTAAAAAACATCAAATCAAACTCGAACGAACTCTATATAAAATTGTATTTTAAAACCTTATCTCACAGTGGATCAGTTTATTGATTCAAATTCTCATTCCTGGCAAGAGGTACTATTACGATAATTCCTAGATCCATCATATGTTGCGTTTATTATAGGAATGGTCATTCCAAGAAGTTCAAAGTCTGACTACTGGGGCTGGTATTTTACCAAGGCGAGTAGATACACAGTAAAACCTGGTTATCATACCAAAAAGATGACTATCAGTGCAAAGATATGGTCCAAACTTCCAAGCACCACTACAATCACATGTGTGGAAGTTGGATTGCCCACCTAAAATAAAATATTTCATATGATATCCTTTTTCTGGCTACACGACAATTAAAGAAAATTTGAAACATCGTGGAATATGATGCTTACTTTTAACATTTAACTAAATGAACAAATACAAACAAATATAATTGCAAGCACTTGAGGTTCGAATCCACAAGGAACCGATAACTAACACAGTAAGACTATAAAATTCTCACATAAGCTAAAGTAATTCAAATAGAGAGAAATTAACAACAACAACAACTATTCAAATGAAATCAAAACCCAAATAAAGCAGAAACTAAACAAACTCAAGCACAAAAAAGCTTCAACAAAAAGAGGACAATTAAAAAGAAAAGACACTTAAACTAAGCCGAATGGTTTTAGGCAAGGCAATTGATTCAATGTGAAGGGCAACCAATTAATGATGCAATAAGTAAAAATTAAGCTCAACCTAGGACATGAGACACTTAATAAATTAACCAAATTCTATGGCACTAACCCCTTTATCAACCTAGAATCTAGCTAAACTTCTGTTTGCAAATTCGAAGACCAACAAGCATTGAAAACAAGCTCAATAAGTCCATTAAACACCCTGACATCATCTTCCAATGGCTAGGGAAGCTTAACTCATAAATAAGTCTTTCAGGAATTTTCACAAACACCTTCCAGGCATGAAATTTCCTAGCATCTAGATTCAAATGGCAAGCTCAAATCTAGCATTAAGAACACCTAAAACGGAGGAACCTATAACTCTAAGTATCAAAAATAAATCACCCAAACCTTGAATCTACCAAGCCTTAAACCATCCTAAAAACTACTCACACATAATAATAATAATGGAAAGCAAAAGAAAAAGTAAAAAGATAGATATTATCAAAAGAGATGAGATAAGAAAAAGAGATTTCTAACTGATTCAAAGGAATGATCTAGAGATGATCATCCAAAGGAGTCTCAAAGTTTTCTCTCAACACTCACTCTCCAACTGTTCTAAGGTGGCTAGAAAATTAAAACTTATATCATTCTACCCTTAACCAAGGGTTTGAAAGCAATTAAAAAAATATGTGGGTCGACCCGGAACGTCGAGGTCTTGGGGTTGACCTGAATGTCGAGGATGTACTATCGAGCCTACTCCCGCATGCAATCCATCGAGCGTTGTGTCAGGTTATGTTCATCGATCATTGGGTCGACGGACCTTCTTCTTGCATTGACCCGTGGGATGTACTATCGACCTTCCTTGGTTGACCTTGAGGTCGATGCCCGATCCATGATACACTTTTTTCTTCCTTCTTCATCTTTCCTTGGTCCACTTCTATTTCTTGATTGAGTGCTTCTTCCCAAAGACCCCAATCGTCAAAGTTGTGCTTCAAATCACCTATAAGACTCGAAAAACAAAAAAAAATATGCGACTCAACTTACTTAAAACTTTAAAGTGCAAATATCAAAGAAAAAACTACTCTAAGATCAATGAATATGACTCTAAACTAAGAAAAATGATGTAAATATGAATGAAAATGTAAATATGATGCATATCAGAATAAAATGTGATTCTCATTGTAGTTGATGCGGCTTTTATGGGGAGACAATCAATCATATTCTTTTTGAATGTCGCATAGCGATTCAAACTTGGGCTATCTCAAATATTACATTGGCAATAGATTTATTCCCTGGAAAATCAATCTGGTCAAATTTAGACAATCTTTTCTGGGGTATTCCTGAGAATATTTCGGTCAAGACCTTTCCATGGCTAATTTGGCATATCTGGAAAGCTCGTAATAAAAATTGTTTTTCAAATTCTGGCAAAGACCCAAGGGATAATCTTCAAGAGACAGAGATTGGTGCATCAGATTGGTTTACCGCACAAAAGGAAAAAGGTACAATGCGACAACCCGGCTCAATCTGCTCGTCCCCAATATGGACACCAGTGGAACTCCCTTCTACTAGCCACCCAGGATTTACAGGATACTGTTGCTTTGTTGATGGCTTTTGGAAGGCCTCCGATCTTCATTCCGTTCTTGGGTGAGTTTCTTTGTAGACTGTCTGAAAGGAACTTGTATGTCATCCTGAGGCATTCGATGAAGCCTTTCTACCCTTCACTATGAGGTTGAAGCTGTGTTGTGCACTATGGAGTGCCTTCTCTACATCTAGCACACATAAATTGAGATGGCGACGGATTATGTGGACATAGTGAAGATTTTCTCTAATCTAGAGGATTGGCCAGCTTTCAAGACTTATCAGGCAGACTTTGCTAAACTACATAAAATTCATTATTCTCTAAATCATGAGGCCGATGCTCTCACTCGTATTGTTAGAGAGATGGCTAATGTTTCAAGCTTGTAACTAGAATTACATGAATGAAATATTGAGTTGAGTGGATAGAAGATATAAATTTTAAAAGTACAATCGTATTTTAGAAATTAATAGAAAATTGACATATCAAAATAATATTAAAATATTTATTTGAAGTAAAACATGGAGTAGACTATTGGAGCAAACCCCTTTTCCATATTTGCAAAACTCTATATTTGGAGTAAAAAATAGAGTGAACCACTCTATATTTGGAGTTAAAAATGGAATAAACCGTTGGAGATACTCTTAAACTAAGTTGGATAAAGAGGTTTCATGAAAGAATATACAATTTGTAGCTCAGATTTGACATGTAAAAGCTTGAAGAAAGGATCTACTCTATTATGTGAAACAAATTATATCGTAAAATGTTATTTTTATTTGTAAAAACAAATTAGTCACATATATCTTAGTTCAATTATTACACTTTGTATTTGGACATGAGTATTTTCTTTCATATATGAACTTTTACATGATCACTCTTTTTTAACAAATCAAAGGTTTTTATGTAACTTTGACTCGTTTGATTTATAATTTTGACCCATTACTAATATATATATATATATAAATATATGTTATAAATAACTCTTAATATATATTATATTATTATATTGGAGGAAGAGAATCCTAAACGAGGGAAGTAGGAAGCATAAGTGAAAGAAGTGTTATTCACTTTCTTTCTTATTATTAACTTATCTCTTGTACAAGTAAAAAATGAAGTATACAATATGTATTAATGGATATATATACTATATTATGTCGGCAAAGAAGTAAGGTGTAGAATTAAAATATTAATAACATATTATAGATATTTTTACATAGCTAATTATTATATCTATGAAGACTATAACGATACATAATTTTAATATAAATTTTTATACGTTGAATATTATATGTTATACTCTAAAAATTTAGATTTATAAACATATGTACAAATATCAAAAAATTTATTAGATATTTGTATGACATGATTATTTAATGTTTTGTGTTAAATATAATACAAATAATATAGGATTTAAGTTATTAAAAACTTATAAAACTAATTATTATAAAAAACTAAAATTAAGTTTGACCCATTTTATTTATTAATTTTAATATAAATTTTTATATGTTGAATATTATATGCTATACTCTAAAAATTTAGATTTATAGCTTATGTACAAATATCAAAAAAATTATTAGATATTTGTATGACATGCTTATTTAATGTTTTGTGTTAAATATAATACAAATAATATAGGATTTAAGTTATTAAAAACTTATAAAACTAATTATTATAAAAAAATTAAATTTAAGTTTGACCCATTCTATTTATATATCTTATTATTCTTTTCTCATAACTGAATCTTTTCAATTTTTTTTTATTAATCTAAATTTTAGAAATCTAAATAATCTTTGACCTTATTAGTTTATTGGATAATCCAATTTTCTGGGTAACATTATTGCAAATACCAAAATACTATTAAAGAAAGTTTTTATTTGTTCTATTTTTAACATATTACTAATGGCATGTGGTGTTAATTTTTACAAATTTCAAGTTAATTTTTTAAATGCATTTCTTCAAAACTATAATTTTTTTAATAGTTTTTTAGATAGTTGTTTTGATATATGCTACCAACAAACAAAAATTAGTGACCAAAATTCAAATTCCATTTATATATACGTTTTATATATTCTGTATATAAGAAATATGTTTCATAAAACTTATATATATATATATGTTTCTAATTATATAACCTTAGATATATGATATATATTAAAAATATATGCTAAATCTATAATACAATAGAAAGGTTTTGACCTCTCGAGATTCTGACATGTGGCAGGGAGAGAAAGTAATTGAGAGTTCTGATTAGCTGAAAATTGCCGAATTTATTGCGTTCACACATAAGAGATGGTTTTACTTTGTTTCTATTGGTCGAGAATATTCTCTTCCGATTGGTTAAGAGCTCGCATTCAATTCCATTTCGGATTAATAGAACTTTCTTCATCTCTTCTTCACATCTTTAACTCCACTAAACTTTCAGTTTTGAACACTGATATGATAATAGAGCAGCAGCATGAACCAGCAGAAGAAGATGACTTGGACCTTGAACCGAAGGAGGCACAACAAGCTTCGGAGCTGCCAACTGGACCTATAACTCGAGCTAAAGCCAAGATACTTGAAAAGGCTGTTAGCACATTGCTACTACAAGTGAAAAGCAAACTTAGTCTTATGGGTTATCCGACCACATTGGTTGTGATTCAAGCCAACAAAGGGTTGTCAATGGGAGGTGTGTGTTCTTGCACTCTTTTCCTTGTTGCTAGTTTTGTCCCATTAGGTTTCTAGCTCAAGGTTTTTAATGAGGCTTGTTAACACACACTCTACACTACAACCCCATTGACAACGTGCTCATAACATGTTTTTAGCATGTTTTATACAGTGCTTTATAAAAGCTAATAAAACCCCGGTGAAGAAATGAAGAGAAGAGTTATTCCATCCAAGTTACAAGAATGGGCTGTCATGTCTTTAATTATGTTTTTAAATTGGTCAATGGCCATAATGGCACCGCCCATCTTTTAATGGCACCGCCCATTATCTTGGCTATATAAACTCTTGTATCTCAAGTTGTAATCTTCATCAAACTTTCTTATTTTCTAGTAAAACTTCACGGTTTGATAATTGAGGTTTTCCTCTAGCTTACTAACTCTTGCGTGTGTAATATCCAGATTATTAGTGAGATTTGAAGACTAAGAATCTTACACAATTTTTGGTAGTTCGATTCAATCCATCTCTATTCATACTCATTCTATTTCCGACCATTCAACTTTAATTTCATTCTGCTGCCATCAAATCGCTTCCATCGCTCATTTGTGGGTTCTTTGAGTCAAGTCTCACCTTTGCTTGACTCCACGACATCCCCAGCCACCAGAAAACCCATCTACATAATCCATAAGTCGCGCCTTTTCAACTTCCATCCAACAAGTGCATCCCGGTTTCATCCATTACGGCTTGAGTGCGTTTCGGCTTGATCCTAATCACTCTTAGGGTCATATCAAGTGGTATCAGAGCCACCTCAAGCAAGGTTGTGTCGAAACTCCTCTGATTTTTCTGACCAATTCTTTTGTCTTTTCACATTCTAATTGATTGGTGAAGAGTATTAAAAATTCTGCATTTATTTTGGCCCATAGCTTTAAAAGCGTTAATTTAAATTGACTTAGGGAAGTGCAGACTTTTAAAATCGGATAATAATTTAACTTGGACTGGGGAAGAGTAGTTCATTTAATTTTTATTTCATTCTTACTTTTCCAAAACAGACTACTCGCATTCTCTCTTCTTGTGTTGCAGAAAAATGGTGGAAAATGAGACCGATGACATCGCACCAAACAATAAGTTGTTAATCGAGGCTGTCTCAGCCAACTTAAAGACCGCCATGCATTAGATGTTTGATGACTTTAGAAGAGAGCAATGTACCATTCTGTACCAAAGACGTGAAAAGGAATAGGCTAGTCAAAAGGACATCACAGAAAAATCTTTACCAGATGAAGAGCAAGATGAGTCAGAGAATGAGGTTGTTTCTACGGATTACTATGGAAGTGAACGTTCTCATCGTAACAACCATAGTAGGAAGAGAGCTAGAACTAATGGAAATCAACAAAGAAATGCTCCTGATAACAAGGTTTTTGTGTCCTAGAAATCAAATCATCTAAGCATGGGGTAAGTAGGTGGGATTGTCGAACCAATACTCAGAAATTGTTTGTCAACGTTCTATCTACTACTAGTTCCTAGTTCAAGCGACCTATCAATCTGTCACAAAGATAGGCCATGATTTCAACAAGCTTGCAATCTAGCTAATAGGACAAAATAAACTAAAGGACAAAATAAAAACAAAATCTAACAATCCAAAACAGAGAATTGCATCAA